>JBAKBP010036513.1:0-18313 GCA_037953745.1 Lithodes maja | reverse complement strand
ATACAAGACCAATTCACTTTAGTGTCCAATCTCAGAAAATAGTTTTTGAGAAAATATTATTTTGTCAATTCAATGTTAATTAGCCTAGTTTTTAGGGTGATTTTAGCTCTATTATATGTCTACCTCTAGTGTAGATAGCCCAGTTATAGAGGCTCTAAATCCCGTTTTATGTCTCCACCATACAAGACCAATTCACTTAGTGTCCAATCTCAGAAAATAGTTTTTGAGAAAATATTATATTGTCAATTCAATGTTAATTAGCCTAGTTTTTAGGGTGATTTTAGCTCTATTATATGTCTACCTCTCGTGTAGATAGCCCAGTTATAGAGGCTCTAAATCCCGTTTTGTGTCTCCACCATACAAGACCAATTCACTTTAGTGTCCAATCTCAGAAAATAGTTTTTGAAAAAATATTATTTTGTCAATTCAATGTTAATTAGCCTAGTTTTTAGGGTGATTTTAGCTCTATTATATGTCTACCTCTCGTGTAGATAGCCCAGTTATAGAGGCTCTAAATCCCGTTTTGTGTCTCCACCATACAAGACCAATTCACTTTAGTGTCCAATCTCAGAAAATAGTTTTTGAGAAAATATTATTTTGTCAATTCAATGTTAATTAGCCTAGTTTTTAGGGTGATTTTAGCTCTATTATATGTCTACCTCTCGTGTAGATAGCCCAGTTATAGAGGCTCTAAATCCCGTTTTGTGTCTCCACCATACAAGACCAATTCACTTTGGTGTCCAATCTCAGAAAATAGTTTTTGAGAAAATATTATTTGTCAATTCAATGTTAATTAGCCTAGTTTTTCGGGTGATTTTAGCTCTATTATATGTCTACCTCTCGTGTAGATAGCCCAGTTATAGAGGCTCTAAATCCCGTTTTGTGTCTCCACCATACAAGACCAATTCACTTTAGTGTCCAATCTCAGAAAATAGTTTTTGAGAAAATATTATTTTGTCAATTCCATGTTAATTAGCCTAGTTTTTCGGGTGATTTTAGCTCTATTATATGTCTACCTCTCGTGTAGATAGCCCAGTTATAGAGGCTCTAAATCCCGTTTATATTATTTTGTCAATTCAATGTTAATTAGCCTAGTTTTTAGGCTGATTTTAGCTCTATTATATGTCTACCTCTCGTGTAGATAGCTCAGTTATAGAGGCTCTAAATCCCGTTTTATGTATCCACCATACGAGACCAATTCACTTTAGTGTCCAATCTCAGAAAATAGTTTTTGAGAAAATATTATTTTGTCAATTCAATGTTAATTAGCCTAGTTTTTAGGGTGATTTTAGCTCTATTATATGTCTACCTCTCGTGTAGATAGCCCAGTTATAGAGGCTCTAAATCCCGTTTTATGTCTCCACCATACAAGACCAATTCACTTTAGTGTCCAATCTCAGAAAATAGTTTTTGAGAAAATATTATTTTGTCAATTCAATGTTAATTAGCCTAGTTTTTCGGGTGATTTTAGCTCTATTATATGTCTACCTCTCGTGTAGATAGCCCAGTTATAGAGGCTCTAAATCCCGTTTTGTGTCTCCACCATACAAGACCAATTCACTTTAGTGTCCAATCTCAGAAAATAGTTTTTTAGAAAATATTATTTTGTCAATTCAATGTTAATTAGCCTAGTTTTTCGGGTGATTTTAGCTCTATTATATGTCTACCTCTCGTGTAGATAGCCCAGTTATAGAGGCTCTAAATCCCGTTTTGTGTCTCCACCATACAAGACCAATTCACTTTAGTGTCCAATCTCAGAAAATAGTTTTTGAGAAAATATTATTTTGTCAATTCAATGTTAATTAGCCTAGTTTTTCGGATGATTTTAGCTCTATTATATGTCTACCTCTCGTGTAGATAGCCCAGTTATAGAGGCTCTAAATCCCGTGTTGTGTCTCCACCATACAAGACCAATTCACTTTAGTGTCCAATCTCAGAAAATAGTTTTTGAGAAAATATTATTTTGTCAATTCAATGTTAATTAGCCTAGTTTTTCGGGTGATTTTAGCTCTATTATATGTCTACCTCTCGTGTAGATAGCCCAGTTATAGAGGCTCTAAATCCCGTTTATATTATTTTGTCAATTCAATGTTAATTAGCCTAGTTTTTAGGGTGATTTTAGCTCTATTATATGTCTACCTCTCGTGTAGATAGCCCAGTTATAGAGGCTCTAAATCCCGTTTTATGTCTCCACCATACAAGACCAATTCACTTTAGTGTCCAATCTCAGAAAATAGTTTTTGAGAAAATAGTTTTTTGTCAATTCAAGGTTAACTAGCCTAGTTTTTAGGGTGATTTTAGCTCTATTATATGTCTACCTCTCGTGTATTAAGATAGCCCAGTTATTGAGGCTCTAAATCCCGTTTTGTGTCTCCACCATACAAGACCAATTCACTTTAGTGTCCAATCTCAGAAAATAGTTTTTGAGAAAATATTATTTTGGTCAATTCAATGTTAATTAGCCTAGTGTTTAGGGTGATTTTTGCTCTATTATATGTCTACCTCTCGTGTAGATAGCCCAGTTATAGAGGCTCTAAATCCCGTTTTATGTCTCCACCATACAAGACCAATTCACTTTAGTGTCCAATCTCAGAAAATAGTTTTTGAGAAAATATTATTTTGTCAATTCAATGTTAATTAGCCTAGTTTTTAGGGTGATTTTAGCTCTATTATATGTCTACCTCTCGTTTAGATAGCCCAGTTATAGAGGCTCTAAATCCCGTTTTATGTCTCCACCATACAAGACCAATTCACTTTAGTGTCCAATCTCAGAAAATAGTTTTTGAGAAAATATTATTTTGTCAATTCAATGTTAATTAGCCTAGTTTTTAGGGTGATTTTAGCTCTATTATATGTCTACCTCTCGTGTAGATAGCCCAGTTATAGAGGCTCTAAATCCCGTTTTATGTCTCCACCATACAAGACCAATTCACTTTAGTGTCCAATCTCAGAAAATAGTTTTTGAGAAAATATTATTTTGTCAATTCAATGTTAATTAGCCTAGTTTTTAGGGTGATTTTAGCTCTATTATATGTCTACCTCTCGTGTAGATAGCCCAGTTATAGAGGCTCTAAATCCCGTTTTATGTCTCCACCATACAAGACCAATTCACTTTAGTGTCCAATCTCAGAAAATAGTTTTTGAGAAAATATTATTTTGTCAATTCAATGTTAATTAGCCTAGTTTTTAGGGTGATTTTAGCTCTATTATATGTCTACCTCTCGTGTAGATAGCCCAGTTATAGAGGCTCTAAATCCCGTTTTATGTCTCCACCATACAAGACCAATTCACTTTAGTGTCCAATCTCAGAAAATAGTTTTTGAGAAAATATTATTTTGTCAATTCAATGTTAATTAGCCTAGTTTTTAGGGTGATTTTAGCTCTATTATATGTCTACCTCTCGTGTAGATAGCCCAGTTATAGAGGCTCTAAATCCCGTTTTATGTCTCCACCATACAAGACCAATTCACTTTAGTGTCCAATCTCAGAAAATAGTTTTTGAGAAAATATTATTTTGTCAATTCAATGTTAATTAGCCTAGTTTTTAGGGTGATTTTAGCTCTATTATATGTCTACCTCTCGTGTAGATAGCCCAGTTATAGAGGCTCTAAATCCCGTTTTATGTCTCCACCATACAAGACCAATTCACTTTAGTGTCCAATCTCAGAAAATAGTTTTTGAGAAAATATTATTTTGTCAATTCAATGTTAATTAGCCTAGTTTTTAGGGTGATTTTAGCTCTATTATATGTCTACCTCTCGTGTAGATAGCCCAGTTATAGAGGCTCTAAATCCCGTTTTATGTCTCCACCATACAAGACCAATTCACTTTAGTGTCCAATCTCAGAAAATAGTTTTTGAGAAAATATTATTTTGTCAATTCAATGTTAATTAGCCTAGTTTTTAGGGTGATTTTAGCTCTATTATATGTCTACCTCTCGTGTAGATAGCCCAGTTATAGAGGCTCTAAATCCCGTTTTATGTCTCCACCATACAAGACCAATTCACTTTAGTGTCCAATCTCAGAAAATAGTTTTTGAGAAAATATTATTTTGTCAATTCAATGTTAATTAGCCTAGTTTTTAGGGTGATTTTAGCTCTATTATATGTCTACCTCTCGTGTAGATAGCCCAGTTATAGAGGCTCTAAATCCCGTTTTATGTCTCCACCATACAAGCCAATTCACTTTAGTGTCCAATCTCAGAAAATAGTTTTTGAGAAAATATTATTTTGTCAATTCAATGTTAATTAGCCTAGTTTTTAGGGTGATTTTAGCTCTATTATATGTCTACCTCTCGTGTAGATAGCCCAGTTATAGAGGCTCTAAATCCCGTTTTATGTCTCCACCATACAAGACCAATTCACTTTAGTGTCCAATCTCAGAAAATAGTTTTTGAGAAAATATTATTTTGTCAATTCAATGTTAATTAGCCTAGTTTTTAGGGTGATTTTAGCTCTATTATATGTCTACCTCTCGTGTAGATAGCCCAGTTATAGAGGCTCTAAATCCCGTTTTATGTCTCCACCATACAAGACCAATTCACTTTAGTGTCCAATCTCAGAAAATAGTTTTTGAGAAAATATTATTTTGTCAATTCAATGTTAATTAGCCTAGTTTTTAGGGTGATTTTAGCTCTATTATATGTCTACCTCTCGTGTAGATAGCCCAGTTATAGAGGCTCTAAATCCCGTTTTATGTCTCCACCATACAAGACCAATTCACTTTAGTGTCCAATCTCAGAAAATAGTTTTTGAGAAAATATTATTTTGTCAATTCAATGTTAATTAGCCTAGTTTTTAGGGTGATTTTAGCTCTATTATATGTCTACCTCTAGTGTAGATAGCCCAGTTATAGAGGCTCTAAATCCCGTTTTATGTCTCCACCATACAAGACCAATTCACTTTAGTGTCCAATCTCAGAAAATAGTTTTTGAGAAAATATTATTTTGTCAATTCAATGTTAATTAGCCTAGTTTTTAGGGTGACTTTAGCTCTATTATATGTCTACCTCTCGTGTAGATAGCCCAGTTATAGAGGCTCTAAATCCCGTTTTATGTCTCCACCATACAAGACCAATTCACTTTAGTGTCCAATCTCAGAAAATAGTTTTTGAGAAAATATTATTTTGTCAATTCAATGTTAATTAGCCTAGTTTTTAGGGTGATTTTAGCTCTATTATATGTCTACCTCTCGTGTAGATAGCCCAGTTATAGAGGCTCTAAATCCCGTTTTGTGTCTCCACCATACAAGACCAATTCACTTTAGTGTCCAATCTCAGAAAATAGTTTTTGAGAAAATATTATTTTGTCAATTCAATGTTAATTAGCCTAGTTTTTAGGGTGATTTTAGCTCTATTATATGTCTACCTCTCGTGTAGATAGCCCAGTTATAGAGGCTCTAAATCCCGTTTTGTGTCTCCACCATACAAGACCAATTCACTTTAGTGTCCAATCTCAGAAAATAGTTTTTGAGAAAATATTATTTTGTCAATTCAATGTTAATTAGCCTAGTTTTTAGGGTGATTTTAGCTCTATTATATGTCTACCTCTCGTGTAGATAGCCCAATTATAGAGGCTCTAAATCCCGTTTTGTGTCTCCACCATACAAGACCAATTCACTTTAGTGTCCAATCTCAGAAAATAGTTTTTGAGAAAATATTATATTGTCAATTCAATGTTAATTAGCCTAGTTTTTAGGGTGATTTTAGCTCTATTATATGTCTACCTCTCGTGTAGATAGCCCAGTTATAGAGGCTCTAAATCCCGTTTTGTGTCTCCACCATACAAGACCAATTCACTTTAGTGTCCAATCTCAGAAAATAGTTTTTGAGAAAATATTATTTTGTCAATTCAATGTTAATTAGCCTAGTTTTTAGGGTGATTTTAGCTCTATTATATGTCTACCTCTCGTGTAGATAGCCCAGTTATAGAGGCTCTAAATCCCGTTTTGTGTCTCCACCATACAAGACCAATTCACTTTAGTGTCCAATCTCAGAAAATAGTTTTTGAGAAAATATTATTTTGTCAATTCAATGTTAATTAACCTAGTTTTTAGGGTGATTTTAGCTCTATTATATGTCTACCTCTCGTGTAGATAGCCCAGTTATAGAGGCTCTAAATCCCGTTTTGTGTCTCCACCATACAAGACCAATTCACTTTAGTGTCCAATCTCAGAAAATAGTTTTTGAGAAAATATTATATTGTCAATTCAATGTTAATTAGCCTAGTTTTTAGGGTGATTTTAGCTCTATTATATGTCTACCTCTCGTGTAGATAGCCCAGTTATAGAGGCTCTAAATCCCGTTTTGTGTCTCCACCATACAAGACCAATTCACTTTAGTGTCCAATCTCAGAAAATAGTTTTTGAGAAAATATTATTTTGTCAATTCAATGTTAATTAGCCTAGTTTTTAGGGTGATTTTAGCTCTATTATATGTCTACCTCTCGTGTAGATAGCCCAGTTATAGAGGCTCTAAATCCCGTTTTGTGTCTCCACCATACAAGACCAATTCACTTTAGTGTCCAATCTCAGAAAATAGTTTTTGAGAAAATATTATTTTGTCAATTCAATGTTAATTAGCCTAGTTTTTAGGGTGATTTTAGCTCTATTATATGTCTACCTCTCGTGTAGATAGCCCAGTTATAGAGGCTCTAAATCCCGTTTTATGTCTCCACCATACAAGACCAATTCACTTTAGTGTCCAATCTCAGAAAATAGTTTTTGAGAAAATATTATTTTGTCAATTCAATGTTAATTAGCCTAGTTTTTCGGGTGATTTTAGCTCTATTATATGTCTACCTCTCGTGTAGATAGCCCAGTTATAGTGGCTCTAAATCCCGTTTATATTATTTTGTCAATTCAATGTTAATTAGCCTAGTTTTTTAGGGTGATTTTAGCTCTATTATATGTCTACCTCTCGTGTAGATAGCCCAGTTATAGAGGCTCTAAATCACGTTTTATGTCTCCACCATACGAGACCAATTCACTTTAGTGTCCAATCTCAGAAAATAGTTTTTGAGAAAATATTATTTTGTCAATTCAATGTTAATTAGCCTAGTTTTTAGGGTGATTTTAGCTCTATTATATGTCTACCTCTCGTGTAGATAGCCCAGTTATAGAGGCTCTAAATCACGTTTTATGTCTCCACCATACAAGACCAATTCACTTTAGTGTCCAATCTCAGAAAATAGTTTTTGAGAAAATATTATTTTGTCAATTCAATGTTAATTAGCCTATTTTTTAGGGTGATTTTAGCTCAATTATATGTCTACCTCTCGTTTAGATAGCCCAGTTATAGAGGCTCTAAATCCCGATTTGTGTCTCCACCATACAAGACCAATTCACTTTAGTGTCCAATCTCAGAAAATAGTTTTTGAGAAAATATTATTTTGTCAATTCAATGTTAATTAGCCTAGTTTTTAGGGTGATTTTAGCTCTATTATATGTCTACCTCTCGTGTAGATAGCCCAGTTATAGAGGCTCTAAATCCCGTTTTATGTCTCCACCATACAAGACCAATTCACTTTAGTGTCCAATCTCAGAAAATAGTTTTTGAGAAAATATTATTTTGTCAATTCAATGTTAATTAGCCTAGTTTTTCGGGTGATTTTAGCTCTATTATATGTCTACCTCTCGTGTAGATAGCCCAGTTATAGAGGCTCTAAATCCCGTTTTATGTCTCCACCATACAAGACCAATTCACTTTAGTGTCCAATCTCAGAAAATTGTTTTTGAGAAAATATTATTTTGTCAATTCAATGTTAATTAGCCTAGTTTTTAGGGTGATTTTAGCTCTATTATATGTCTACCTCTCGTGTAGATAGCCCAGTTATAGAGGCTCTAAATCCCGTTTTGTGTCTCCACCATACAAGACCAATTCACTTTAGTGTCCAATCTCAGAAAATAGTTTTTGAGAAAATATTATTTTGTTTATTCAATGTTAATTAGCCTAGTTTTTAGGGTGATTTTAGCTCTATTATATGTCTACCTCTCGTGTAGATAGCCCAGTTATAGAGGCTCTAAATCCCGTTTATATTATTTTGTCAATTCAATGTTAATTAGCCTAGTTTTTCGGGTGATTTTAGCTCTATTATATGTCTACCTCTCGTGTAGATAGCCCAGTTATAGAGGCTCTAAATCCCGTTTTATGTCTCCACCATACAAGACCAATTCACTTTAGTGTCCAATCTCAGAAAATAGTTTTTGAGAAAATATTATTTTGTCAATTCAATGTTAATTAGCCTAGTTTTTCGGGTGATTTTAGCTCTATTATATGTCTACCTCTCGTGTAGATTGCCCAGTTATAGAGGCTCTAAATCCCGTTTTATGTCTCCACCATACAAGACCAATTCACTTTAGTGTCCAATCTCAGAAAATAGTTTTTGAGAAAATATTATTTTGTCAATTCAATGTTAATTAGCCTAGTTTTTAGGGTGATTTTAGCTCTATTATATGTCTACCTATCGAGTAGATAGCCCAGTTATAGAGGCTCTAAATCCCGTTTTATGTCTCCACCATACAAGACCAATTCACTTTAGTGTCCAATCTCAGAAAATAGTTTTTGAGAAAATATTATTTTGTCAATTCAATGTTAATTAGCCTAGTTTTTAGGGTGATTTTAGCTCTATTATATGTCTACCTCTCGTGTAGATAGCCCAGTTATAGAGGCTCTAAATCCCGTTTTATGTCTCCACCATACAAGACCAATTCACTTTAGTGTCCAATCTCAGAAAATAGTTTTTGAGAAAATATTATTTTGTCAATTCAATGTTAATTAGCCTAGTTTTTAGGGTGATTTTAGCTCTATTATATGTCTACCTCTCGTGTAGATAGCCCAGTTATAGAGGCTCTAAATCCCGTTTTATGTCTCCACCATACAAGACCAATTCACTTTAGTGTCCAATCTCAGAAAATAGTTTTTGAGAAAATATTATTTTGTCAATTCAATGTTAATTAGCCTAGTTTTTAGGGTGATTTTAGCTCTATTATATGTCTACCTCTCGTGTAGATAGCCCAGTTATAGAGGCTCTAAATCCCGTTTTATGTCTCCACCATACAAGACCAATTCACTTTAGTGTCCAATCTCAGAAAATAGTTTTTGAGAAAATATTATTTTGTCAATTCAATGTTAATTAGCCTAGTGTTTCGGGTGATTTTAGCTCTATTATATGTCTACCTCTCGTGTAGATAGCCCAGTTATAGAGGCTCTAAATCCCGTTTATATTATTTTGTCAATTCAATGTTAATTAGCCTAGTTTTTAGGGTGATTTTAGCTCTATTATATGTCTACCTCTCGTGTAGATAGCCCAGTTATAGAGGCTCTAAATCACGTTTTATGTCTCCACCATACGAGACCAATTCACTTTAGTGTCCAATCTCAGAAAATAGTTTTTGAGAAAATATTATTTTGTCAATTCAATGTTAATTAGCCTAGTTTTTAGGGTGATTTTAGCTCTATTATATGTCTACCTCTCGTGTAGGTAGCCCAGTTATAGAGGCTCTAAATCCCGTTTTATGTCTCCACCATACAAGACCAATTCACTTTAGTGTCCAATCTCAGAAAATAGTTTTTGAGAAAATATTATTTTGTCAATTCAATGTTAATTAGCCTATTTTTTAGGGTGATTTTAGCTCAATTATATGTCTACCTCTCGTGTAGATAGCCCAGTTATAGAGGCTCTAAATCCCGATTTGTGTCTCCACCATACAAGACCAATTCACTTTAGTGTCCAATCTCAGAAAATAGTTTTTGAGAAAATATTATTTTGTCAATTCAATGTTAATTAGCCTAGTTTTTAGGGTGATTTTAGCTCTATTATATGTCTACCTCTCGTGTAGATAGCCCAGTTATAGAGGCTCTAAATCCCGTTTTATGTCTCCACCATACAAGACCAATTCACTTTAGTGTCCAATCTCAGAAAATAGTTTTTGAGAAAATATTATTTTGTCAATTCAATGTTAATTAGCTTAGTTTTTCGGGTGATTTTAGCTCTATTATATGTCTACCTCTCGTGTAGATAGCCCAGTTATAGAGGCTCTAAATCCCGTTTTATGTCTCCACCATACAAGACCAATTCACTTTAGTGTCCAATCTCAGAAAATTGTTTTTGAGAAAATATTATTTTGTCAATTCAATGTTAATTAGCCTAGTTTTTAGGGTGATTTTAGCTCTATTATATGTCTACCTCTCGTGTAGATAGCCCAGTTATAGAGGCTCTAAATCCCGTTTTGTGTCTCCACCATACAAGACCAATTCACTTTAGTGTCCAATCTCAGAAAATAGTTTTTGAGAAAATATTATTTTGTCAATTCAATGTTAATTAGCCTAGTTTTTAGGGTGATTTTAGCTCTATTATATGTCTACCTCTCGTGTAGATAGCCCAGTTATAGAGGCTCTAAATCCCGTTTATATTATTTTGTCAATTCAATGTTAATTAGCCTAGTTTTTCGGGTGATTTTAGCTCTATTATATGTCTACCTCTCGTGTAGATAGCCCAGTTATAGAGGCTCTAAATCCCGTTTTATGTCTCCACCATACAAGACCAATTCACTTTAGTGTCCAATCTCAGAAAATAGTTTTTGAGAAAATATTATTTTGTCAATTCAATGTTAATTAGCCTAGTTTTTTGGGTGATTTTAGCTCTATTATATGTCTACCTCTCGTGTAGATTGCCCAGTTATAGAGGCTCTAAATCCCGTTTTATGTCTCCACCATACAAGACCAATTCACTTTAGTGTCCAATCTCAGAAAATAGTTTTTGAGAAAATATTATTTTGTCAATTCAATGTTAATTAGCCTAGTTTTTAGGGTGATTTTAGCTCTATTATATGTCTACCTATCGAGTAGATAGCCCAGTTATAGAGGCTCTAAATCCCGTTTTATGTCTCCACCATACAAGACCAATTCACTTTAGTGTCCAATCTCAGAAAATAGTTTTTGAGAAAATATTATTTTGTCAATTCAATGTTAATTAGCCTAGTTTTTAGGGTGATTTTAGCTCTATTATATGTCTACCTCTCGTGTAGATAGCCCAGTTATAGAGGCTGTAAATCCCGTTTTATGTCTCCACCATACAAGACCAATTCACTTTAGTGTCCAATCTCAGAAAATAGTTTTTGAGAAAATATTATTTTGTCAATTCAATGTTAATTAGCCTAGTTTTTAGGGTGATTTTAGCTCTATTATATGTCTACCTCTCGTGTAGATAGCCCAGTTATAGAGGCTCTAAATCCCGTTTTATGTCTCCACCATACAAGACCAATTCACTTTAGTGTCCAATCTCAGAAAATAGTTTTTGAGAAAATATTATTTTGTCAATTCAATGTTAATTAGCCTAGTTTTTAGGGTGATTTTAGCTCTATTATATGTCTACCTCTCGTGTAGGTAGCCCAGTTATAGATGCTCTAAATCCCGTTTTATGTCTCCACCATACAAGACCAATTCACTTTAGTGTCCAATCTCAGAAAATAGTTTTTGAGAAAATATTATTTTGTCAATTCAATGTTAATTAGCCTAGTTTTTAGGGTGATTTTAGCTCTATTATATGTCTACCTCTCGTGTAGATAGCCCAGTTATAGAGGCTCTAAATCCCGTTTTGTGTCTCCACCATACAAGACCAATTCACTTTAGTGTCCAATCTCAGAAAATAGTTTTTGAGAAAATATTATTTTGTCAATTCAATGTTAATTAGCCTAGTTTTTAGGGTGATTTTAGCTCTATTATATGTCTACCTCTCGTGTAGATAGCCCAGTTATAGAGGCTCTAAATCCCGTTTTATGTCTCCACCATACAAGACCAATTCACTTTAGTGTCCAATCTCAGAAAATAGTTTTTGAGAAAATATTATTTTGTCAATTCAATGTTAATTAGCCTAGTTTTTCGGGTGATTTTAGCTCTATTATATGTCTACCTCTCGTGTAGATAGCCCAGTTATAGAGGCTCTAAATCCCGGTTTGTGTCTCCACCATACAAGACCAATTCACTTTAGTGTCCAATCTCAGAAAATAGTTTTTGAGAAAATATTATTTTGTCAATTCATTGTTAATTAGCCTAGTTTTTCGGGTGATTTTAGCTCTATTATATGTCTACCTCTCGTGTAGATAGCCCAGTTATAGAGGCTCTAAATCCCGTTTTATGTCTCCACCATACAAGACCAATTCACTTTAGTGTCCAATCTCAGAAAATAGTTTTTGAGAAAATATTATTTTGTCAATTCAATGTTAATTAGCCTAGTTTTTCGGGTGATTTTAGCTCTATTATATGTCTACCTCTCGTGTAGATAGCCCAGTTATAGAGGCTCTAAATCCCGTTTTGTGTCTCCATCATACAAGACCAATTCACTTTAGTGTCCAATCTCAGAAAATAGTTTTTGAGAAAATATTATTTTGTCAATTCAATTTTAATTAGCCTAGTTTTTAGGGTGATTTTAGCTCTATTATATGTCTACCTCTCGTGTAGATAGCCCAGTTATAGAGGCTCTAAATCCCGTTTTGTGTCTCCACCATACAAGACCAATTCACTTTAGTGTCCAATCTCAGAAAATAGTTTTTGAGAAAATATTATTTTGTCAATTCAATGTTAATTAGCCTAGTTTTTAGGGTGATTTTAGCTCTATTATATGTCTACCTCTCGTGTAGATAGCCCAGTTATAGAGGCTCTAAATCCCGTTTTATGTCTCCACCATACAAGACCAATTCACTTTAGTGTCCAATCTCAGAAAATAGTTTTTGAGAAAATATTATTTTGTCAATTCAATGTTAATTAGCCTAGTTTTTAGGGTGATTTTAGCTCTATTATATGTCTACCTCTCGTGTAGATAGCCCAGTTATAGAGGCTCTAAATCCCGTTTTATGTCTCCACCATACAAGACCAATTCACTTTAGTGTCCAATCTCAGAAAATAGTTTTTGAGAAAATATTATTTTGTCAATTCAATGTTAATTAGCCTAGTTTTTAGGGTGATTTTAGCTCTATTATATGTCTACCTCTCGTGTAGATAGCCCAGTTATAGAGGCTCTAAATCCCGTTTTATGTCTCCACCATACAAGACCAATTCACTTTAGTGTCCAATCTCAGAAAATAGTTTTTGAGAAAATATTATTTTGTCAATTCAATGTTAATTAGCCTAGTTTTTAGGGTGATTTTAGCTCTATTATATGTCTACCTCTCGTGTAGATAGCCCAGTTATAGAGGCTGTAAATCCCGTTTTATGTCTCCACCATACAAGACCAATTCACTTTAGTGTCCAATCTCAGAAAATAGTTTTTGAGAAAATATTATTTTGTCAATTCAATGTTAATTAGCCTAGTTTTTAGGGTGATTTTAGCTCTATTATATGTCTACCTCTCGTGTAGATAGCCCAGTTATAGAGGCTCTAAATCCCGTTTTATGTCTCCACCATACAAGACCAATTCACTTTAGTGTCCAATCTCAGAAAATAGTTTTTGAGAAAATATTATTTTGTCAATTCAATGTTAATTAGCCTAGTTTTTAGGGTGATTTTAGCTCTATTATATGTCTACCTCTCGTGTAGGTAGCCCAGTTATAGAGGCTCTAAATCCCGTTTTATGTCTCCACCATACAAGACCAATTCACTTTAGTGTCCAATCTCAGAAAATAGTTTTTGAGAAAATATTATTTTGTCAATTCAATGTTAATTAGCCTAGTTTTTAGGGTGATTTTAGCTCTATTATATGTCTACCTCTCGTGTAGATAGCCCAGTTATAGAGGCTCTAAATCCCGTTTTGTGTCTCCACCATACAAGACCAATTCACTTTAGTGTCCAATCTCAGAAAATAGTTTTTGAGAAAATATTATTTTGTCAATTCAATGTTAATTAGCCTAGTTTTTAGGGTGATTTTAGCTCTATTATATGTCTACCTCTCGTGTAGATAGCCCAGTTATAGAGGCTCTAAATCCCGTTTTATGTCTCCACCATACAAGACCAATTCACTTTAGTGTCCAATCTCAGAAAATAGTTTTTGAGAAAATATTATTTTGTCAATTCAATGTTAATTAGCCTAGTTTTTCGGGTGATTTTAGCTCTATTATATGTCTACCTCTCGTGTAGATAGCCCAGTTATAGAGGCTCTAAATCCCGGTTTGTGTCTCCACCATACAAGACCAATTCACTTTAGTGTCCAATCTCAGAAAATAGTTTTTGAGAAAATATTATTTTGTCAATTCATTGTTAATTAGCCTAGTTTTTCGGGTGATTTTAGCTCTATTATATGTCTACCTCTCGTGTAGATAGCCCAGTTATAGAGGCTCTAAATCCCGTTTTATGTCTCCACCATACAAGACCAATTCACTTTAGTGTCCAATCTCAGAAAATAGTTTTTGAGAAAATATTATTTTGTCAATTCAATGTTAATTAGCCTAGTTTTTCGGGTGATTTTAGCTCTATTATATGTCTACCTCTCGTGTAGATAGCCCAGTTATAGAGGCTCTAAATCCCGTTTTGTGTCTCCATCATACAAGACCAATTCACTTTAGTGTCCAATCTCAGAAAATAGTTTTTGAGAAAATATTATTTTGTCAATTCAATTTTAATTAGCCTAGTTTTTAGGGTGATTTTAGCTCTATTATATGTCTACCTCTCGTGTAGATAGCCCAGTTATAGAGGCTCTAAATCCCGTTTTGTGTCTCCACCATACAAGACCAATTCACTTTAGTGTCCAATCTCAGAAAATAGTTTTTGAGAAAATATTATTTTGTCAATTCAATGTTAATTAGCCTAGTTTTTAGGGTGATTTTAGCTCTATTATATGTCTACCTCTCGTGTAGATAGCCCAGTTATAGAGGCTCTAAATCCCGTTTTATGTCTCCACCATACAAGACCAATTCACTTTAGTGTCCAATCTCAGAAAATAGTTTTTGAGAAAATATTATTTTGTCAATTCAATGTTAATTAGCCTAGTTTTTAGGGTGATTTTAGCTCTATTATATGTCTACCTCTCGTGTAGATAGCCCAGTTATAGAGGCTCTAAATCCCGTTTTATGTCTCCACCATACAAGACCAATTCACTTTAGTGTCCAATCTCAGAAAATAGTTTTTGAGAAAATATTATTTTGTCAATTCAATGTTAATTAGCCTAGTTTTTAGGGTGATTTTAGCTCTATTATATGTCTACCTCTCGTGTAGATAGCCCAGTTATAGAGGCTCTAAATCCCGTTTATATTATTTTGTCAATTCAATGTTAATTAGCCTAGTTTTTAGGGTGATTTTAGCTCTATTATATGTCTACCTCTCGTGTAGATAGCCCAGTTATAGAGGCTCTAAATCCCGTTTTATGTCTCCACCATACAAGACCAATTCACTTTAGTGTCCAATCTCAGAAAATAGTTTTTGAGAAAATATTATTTTGTCAATTCAATGTTAATTAGCCTAGTTTTTAGGGTGATTTTAGCTCTATTATATGTCTACCTCTCGTGTAGATAGCCCAGTTATAGAGGCTCTAAATACCGTTTTATGTCTCCACCATACAAGACCAATTCACTTTTGTGTCTAATCTCAGAAAATAGTTTTTGAGAAAATATTATTTTGTCAATTCAATGTTAATTAGCCTATTTTTTAGGGTGATTTTAGCTCTATTATATGTCTACCTCTCGTGTAGATAGCCCAGTTATAGAGGCTCTAAATCCCGTTTTGTGTCTCCACCATACAAGACCAATTCACTTTAGTGTCCAATCTCAGAAAATAGTTTTTGAGAAAATATTATTTTGTCAATTCAATGTTAATTAGCCTAGTTTTTAGGGTGATTTTAGCTCTATTATATGTCTACCTCTCGTGTAGATAGCCCAGTTATAGAGGCTCTAAATCCCGTTTTATGTCTCCACCATACAAGACCAATTCACTTTAGTGTCCAATCTCAGAAAATCGTTTTTGAGAAAATATTATTTTGTCAATTCAATGTTAATTAGCCTAGTTTTTCGGGTGATTTTAGCTCTATTATATGTCTACCTCTCGTGTAGATAGCCCAGTTATAGAGGCTCTAAATCCCGTTTTATGTCTCCACCATACAAGACCAATTCACTTTAGTGTCCAATCTCAGAATATATTTTTTGAGAAAATATTATTTTGTCAATTCAATGTTAATTAGCCTAGTTTTTAGGGTGATTTTAGCTCTATTATATGTCTACCTATCGTGTAGATAGCCCAGTTATAGAGGCTCTAAATCCCGTTTTATGTCTCCACCATACAAGACCAATTCACTTTAGTGTCCAATCTCAGAAAATAGTTTTTGAGAAAATATTATTTTGTCAATTCAATGTTAATTAGCCTAGTTTTTCGGGTGATTTTAGCTCTATTATATGTCTACCTCTCGTGTAGATAGCCCAGTTATAGAGGCTCTAAATCCCGTTTTATGTCTCCACCATACAAGACCAATTCACTTTAGTGTCCAATCTCAGAAAATAGTTTTTGAGAAAATATTATTTTGTCAATTCAATGTTAATTAGCCTAGTTTTTAGGGTGATTTTAGCTCTATTATATGTCTACCTCTCGTGTAGATAGCCCAGTTATAGAGGCTCTAAATCCCGTTTTATGTCTCCACCATACAAGACCAATTCACTTTAGTGTCCAATCTCAGAAAATAGTTTTTGAGAAAATATTATTTTGTCAATTCAATGTTAATTAGCCTAGTTTTTAGGGTGATTTTAGCTCTATTATATGTCTACCTCTCGTGTAGATAGCCCAGTTATAGAGGCTCTAAATCCCGTTTTATGTCTCCACAATACAAGACCAATTCACTTTAGTGTCCAATCTCAGAAAATAGTTTTTGAGAAAATATTATTTTGTCAATTCAATGTTAATTAGCCTAGTTTTTAGGGTGATTTTAGCTCTATTATATGTCTACCTCTCGTGTAGATAGCCCAGTTATAGAGGCTCTAAATCCCGTTTTGTGTCTCCACCATACAAGACCAATTCACTTTAGTGTCCAACCTCAGAAAATAGTTTTTGAGAAAATATTATTTTGTCAATTCAATGTTAATTAGCCTAGTTTTTAGGGTGATTTTAGCTCTATTATATGTCTACCTCTCGTGTAGATAGCCCAGTTATAGAGGCTCTAAATCCCGTTTTATGTCTCCACCATACAAGACCAATTCACTTTAGTGTCCAATCTCAGAAAATAGTTTTTGAGAAAATATTATTTTGTCAATTCAATGTTAATTAGCCTAGTTTTTCGGGTGATTTTAGCTCTATTATATGTCTACCTCTCGTGTAGATAGCCCAGTTATAGAGGCTCTAAATCCCGTTTTGTGTCTCCACCATACAAGACCAATTCACTTTAGTGTCCAATCTCAGAAAATAGTTTTTGAGAAAATATTATTTTGTCAATTCAATGTTAATTAGCCTTGTTTTTCGGGTGATTTTAGCTCTATTATATGTCTACCTCTCGTGTAGATAGCCCAGTTATAGAGGCTCTAAATCCCGTTTTATGTCTCCACCATACAAGACCAATTCACTTTAGTGTCCAATCTCAGAAAATAGTTTTTGAGAAAATATTATTTTGTCAATTCAATGTTAATTAGCCTAGTTTTTCGGGTGATTTTAGCTCTATTATATGTCTACCTCTCGTGTAGATAGCCCAGTTATAGAGGCTCTAAATCCCGTTTTGTGTCTCCACCATACAAGACCAATTCACTTTAGTGTCCAATCTCAGAAAATAGTTTTTTAGAAAATATTATTTTGTCAATTCAATGTTAATTAGCCTAGTTTTTCGGGTGATTTTAGCTCTATTATATGTCTACCTCTCGTGTAGATAGCCCAGTTATAGAGGCTGTAAATCCCGTTTTGTGTCTCCACCATACAAGACCAATTCACTTTAGTGTCCAATCTCAGAAAATAGTTTTTGAGAAAATATTATTTTGTCAATTCAATGTTAATTAGCCTAGTTTTTCGGGTGATTTTAGCTCTATTATATGTCTACCTCTCGTGTAGATAGCCCAGTTATAGAGGCTCTAAATCCCGTTTTGTGTCTCCACCATACAAGACCAATTCACTTTAGTGTCCAATCTCAGAAAATAGTTTTTGAGAAAATATTATTTTGTCAATTCAATGTTAATTAGCCTAGTTTTTAGGGTGATTTTAGCTCTATTATATGTCTACCTCTCGTGTAGATAGCCCAGTTATAGAGGCTCTAAATCCCGTTTTGTGTCTCCACCATACAAGACCAATTCACTTTAGTGTCCAATCTCAGAAAATAGTTTTTGAGAAAATATTATTTTGTCAATTCAATGTTAATTAGCCTAGTTTTTAGGGTGATTTTAGCTCTATTATATGTCTACCTCTCGTGTAGATAGCCCAGTTATAG
>JBAKBP010036512.1:0-18314 GCA_037953745.1 Lithodes maja | reverse complement strand
ACATGAAAGAACACAATCATGTATGTTACATGAACTATTCAGGGAGTTTATTGGCGGTTGAACCCATACACACACACACACACACAATGCAGCCTACATCACAGAGGCTGTAGTGCGGGCGGATCTTCCGTGCCACCGTATTTGGTAAACTTATGTGCATTAGTTGGTGTCGATGATCGTTGGAACTGGTAAAGATGAGTGGTTTGGGCCAGTAGTGACTGTTATTCCTATGGCTGGATTTGTTAAGGCCCTTAAGATAATTTATTTTATCCTATCGTATGGCTGAGGGTATATGTTGTGATATTTCTTTCGGCCGTTGTTCTTATGCACTGGATGTCTAGCCGCAGGTTGAGGTTAGGTGAATGTTTATTGGAGGTAGAATGGTGAAGGCTTATGAGGTTCTTACAACATCTGGATGTGTAGGAATTTAGATAAGTAGGTGGCTTGCCTGGTGTGTGCCCATTGTGGTGTGACTATCAGTGAACCAAGTTCCACGCAAATAAACTATGCAATAACCATAATCTTTAATGGATATATGGATATCATATGGGTGCAATAATATACAGTATATATATATATATATATATTTTCCATCACTGATCTTATGTATTGTTAGTAAACGGTGGTGGTGGTTTCTTTGTTGTGATCTGAGGGTGTTAAAGTCTGAGTGTCAGTATATTTCTCATGTTTGTGGTATGTTTTTTTAATGTCACTAGAATATCATATGTTACTCCTAGGATTTTGGGTGAGTGTGTGTGTGTGTGTGTTAGGGGTTTTATGTTTATGGTGAGTTGTGGGGTGTATTTCTGGTCGGCTGTCCAGCTTGTGAGAAGGGTTGAGCTGGATTTGGCTGGGGCTAAATTGAGTATGTTTGTAGTGCACAAGTCATGTAGTGTGT
Source organism: Lithodes maja (assembly GCA_037953745.1). Classification (NCBI taxonomy): domain Eukaryota; kingdom Metazoa; phylum Arthropoda; class Malacostraca; order Decapoda; family Lithodidae; genus Lithodes; species Lithodes maja. The sequence continues at coordinate 17,416 of JBAKBP010036512.1, read as the reverse complement.
TGAGATAGGGTTGAAGGAGCTGTGTTGCTTTGCCCTGGTTTTCGTGCGTGCATGTAAGTATATGTCGTTGCATAGGAGGCTATGTTTATTTGGGGTGTAGTTATATCATGCATGTACAGATTGAAGAGTGCGGGCGACAGGATGGATCCTTGCGGGACTCCGTTTGGGAAGTTTCTGATGCTAGATGACTGACCGGCAAAAGATATGTGTGCCCATCTGCCTGCTAGGAAGTTGGCCAGCCACCTGTTTGTGTTGTTGTGCATGTTTGTGTCGCAGATTTTGTTTGCTAGGTTGTGGTGGAAGATGGCATCGAAGGCTTTACTATTGTCGAGTGTGGCAAGTAGTGATCTGTGTGGTGGGTTGGCTGAGTTGATGCCGTCATAAGCTCTTTGTGTAAGGTCTGTAAGAAGAGTGTTTGACATAGTTATATTTATGTTACATATTATGTTATATTTATGTTATTTATGTTATATTTAAATTTATAGGGTGTTGATAGAGAGGATAATAAAGTGTATGGAAGTTGCAATAGGAGAAGAACTGCGGTTGTAGGAGGGGAAGAGTTTGCGTGGATCTGAATTTTGCAGTAAGACAGTCATGTGAGAAGTATTTAGAGAAGCATAAGGAGACGTTTTGGGCTTTTATGGATTTGGAAAAAGCGTATGATCATGTGGATCGTGAAGCAATGTGGAAGGTGTTAAGGATTTATGAAATTGGAGGAAATTTGTTAGAAGCAGTTAAGAGTTTTTTATGAAGGGAGCAGAGTGTGTGTTAGAGTACGAAATGGTGAGTGAATGGTTTGAGGTAAATGTAGGTTTACGACAGGGTTGTGTAATGTCACCATGGCTGTTTAATATGTTTATGGATGGTGTGGTGAGGGAGGTGAAAATGAGAACTATGGGAAGAGGATTGGGTTTAGTAGGGAAGAATGGTAGAGATTGGGAGTTGAATCAGTTGCTGTTCGCTGATGACACAGTGTTGGTGGTGGATTCTGAGGAGAAACTGCAGCGGGTAGTCAATGAGTTTGGTGTGGTTTGTGGGAGGAGTAAACTGAAGGTGAACGTCAATAAAAGTAAAGTAATGGTGTGTAATAGGGGTGATCGTAGGATGAATCTAGATATGAGGCTGGATGGGGAATTATTAGAACAAGTAGAGTGTTTTAAATATCTAGGAGGAACGATAAGCAGGAGTGGAGGTATGGAAATGGAGTCAAAACAGAGTGTGTGAAGGAAGGAAGGTTTTCGGAGCAATGGGAAGTATGTGGAATACGAGAAATCTCGGAATGAAAGTAAAAAGTGCAATGTATCGAGGAATTGTTGGGCCAACAGTGATGTATGGAGCTGAGACATGGGCTCTGAAGGTAATGGAGAGAAGAAAACTGGATGTGATGGAGATGAGCTGCTTGAGGAGTATGTGTGGAGTTACTCGTAGAGACAGGTTGAGGAATGAAGAGATACGTAAGAGAGTGGGGCAGCAGGAACATTTGTCGGCCAGAGTGGGCAGAAGTATGCTGAGTTGGTATGGTCATGTTGAACGAATGGAAGATGAAAGGCTTACAAACAGAATATGGGAGTCAGATACAAAGAAGATAGAAGATAAGGAAGACCCCCATTGAGATGGAGAGACTGTGTAAGACAAGCTTTGGATGATAGAGGAATGACTATAGATCAGGCAAAGGAAGTGGTAATAAACAGGAATGAATGGAGAATGCTTGTGAATAGATGAATGTAAACACGGTCATTTGGGAGAAAGGGTCATGTGCCAGTTGGACTAGAATTTAGATAGTAGTCCATCAGGCGCCTGGCCCGGGGCCACTTGGGCTTTATTAGTGGTTAGCAGGGAGGGTTCTGTGGGGGCGCTCGGTTATGGCCTTGGCCTTGCTCGGGACTTTGGGGCTGCTCGGCCAGACAGCCTGGGAAACAGCAACAATAACCAATGTAAAACTAGCGGGATACTCAGGGATCGGTTCTATGGCCAGATCTCTTCCTAGTTTATATAAATGACATAGATGATGGCCACACCGGTACAATCTTTAAGTTTGCAGACGATACAAAATTTGCAAATACTATACTCTCAAACAAACATGTAGGAGATATGCAAAATTACCTAGATAAGCTGTCATGTTGAATTAAAATTTGGCAAATGATTTTTAATGCGGATAAATGTAAAGTACTCCATATTAGGACCCGAAATGAGAAAGCAAACTATTCAATGAATGGCACTCAGCTTAAGAGTGTAGACAGATAAATTGATTTTGGAGTAACAATATCGAGTAACCTGAAACCCAGTTAACAATGTTCAGAAATTGTTAAGGAGGCAAATAAAATATTTGGCTTTATGATTATAGGCAGGTAATTTGAGCATAAATCGAAAGAAGTAATCCTCACACTTTACAATTCCCTAGTCCATCCTCTTCTGGAATATTGTATTCAATCCTGGTGCCCTTACTACCTAAAAGAAATTGATAACATTGAAGGAGTCCAACGTAGAGTAACGAAAACTATATCTAATCTAAACAAAAAAAACGTACGAGGAGCTAATTCAAGTCTTCAAAATCATCATGTAAGGCATGGACAATATAAACTGTACTAAGTACTTTACGATCGACCAATCAAACTACATGCGGGGAAATGGTTTCAAAATCATTGGTAAATCTTTTAGCTCACACAAGTCTAAGAATTTCTTCTTCAATCGAGTAGTGAACTTGTGGAATGGGCTTCCTTGAGATGTTATAGACTGCAGCACCGTTGATTCCTCTAAACATCGCCTAGAGCCCTAGACAAACACCTCGCCTTAAACCTGCGACTGACTGCATTTGTAAATTAATTACCTTTTTATCGGATACATCGAGGATCACTTGAAGCTGTGTTATGTGATTAAACGAAATCGTCCCATACTAACATATCCTAACCCTGCTAGGAACATTGGACTTAGGGCAGTGCTTCCCTTTCCAATTGTCCTTTACCCATTCTGAACCACTGTCGGACACTTTTGAACAGCAGTGAATTAGAAGGCAAGCAACCTCGAGGGATCACAAGACCTGTTGCTGTCCTCTCCTCACCATATCTCATGCAGTCTACCTACCTATCTATCTATCTATGTATATATCTGTTCATATATATATATATATATATATATATATATATATATATATATATATATAAATTAGTGAGGAGCTTATTGCGTGGAAAGCGCAGTCGAATAAGAAAAAGCAGGACCAGGGTTATGACGAACATCTTTATTGTTGCAATGTTTCGGCACAGTCACGTACCATCATCAGGCTAGAATAAACAAAATAATATACCTTTATATTACATAGTCTCGTTTGTTCTGGAAGGAGGTAAATAAAGTAAGGAAAGGAGGACAAAAGAGGGAAGAGTCAGTGAAAGATGAAAATGGAGAATTACTAGTGGAACCAGTTAAAGTGAGGAAAAGATATGCCGAGTATTTTGAATCTTTGTTAAATACAAGAGATGGAAGAGAAGCAGTGATTGAAGCAGAGGTGGATGGAGATAGGTTACCCAGGCCACCCAGGTGGCAGGGAATGAATGAAAGGATTGAGGAAAATGAGGTGAAAGAAGCAGTGAAACAAATGAGAGCGGGAAAAGCAGAAGGTTTGGATGGTATTGCTGTGGAGTGTATAAAGAAGGGTGGAGATGTGATAATAGATTGGTTGGTGAGACTTTTCAATGTGTGCTTTGTTGTGTCAATGGTACCAATAGACTGGAAGAGTGCATGTATTGTGCCGTTGTACAAGGGGAAGGGAGATCGGCAGGAGTGTTCAAGTTATAGAGGTATTAGTTTATTGTCAGTGGTTGGAAAGCTGTATGGCAGGGTGTTGATAGAGAGGATAATAAAGTGTACGGAAGTTGCAATAGGAGAAGAACAGTGCGGTTTTAGGAGGGGAAGAGGGTGCGTGGATCAGATGTTTGCAGTAAGACAGTTATGCGAGAAGTATTTAGAGAAGCATAAGGAGATATTTTGGGCTTTTATGGACTTGGAAAAAGCGTATGATCGTGTGGACCGTGAAGCAATGTGGAAGGTGTTAAGGATTTATGAAATAGGAGGAAATTTGTTAGAAGCAGTTAAGAGTTTTTATGAAGGGAGCAGAGCATGTGTGAGAGTAGGAAATTGTGAGTTGAGTGAATGGTTTGAGGTAAAGGTAGGTTTGCGACAGGGTTGTGTAATGTCACCATGGCTGTTTAATATGTTTATGGATGGTGTGGTGAGGGAGGTGAAAAGGAGAACTATGGGAAGAGGATTGGGTTTAGTAGGAAAGAATGGTAGAGATTGGGAGTTGAATCAGTTGCTGTTCGCTGATGACACAGCATTGGTGGCAGATTCTGATGAGAAACTGCAGCGGGCAGTCAAAGAGTTTGGTGTGGTTTGTGGAAGGAGGAAACTGAAGGTGAACGTCAATAAAAGTAAAGTAATGGTGTGTAATAGGGGAGAGCATAGGGTGAATCTAGATGTGAGGCTGGATGGGGAAATATTGGAACAAGTAGAGTGTTTTAAATATCTAGGAGGAACGATAAGCAGGAGTGGAGGTATGGAAGTGGAGGTAAAACAGAGAGTGCGTGAAGGAAGGAAGGTTTTCGGAGCAATGGGAAGTATGTGGAAGACGAGAAATCTCGGAGTGAAAGTAAAAAGTGCACTGTATCAAGGAATTGTTGTGCCAACAGTGATGTATGGGGCTGAGACATGGGCTCTGAAGAAAAAGGAGAAAAGAGGGCTGGATGTGATGGAGATGAGCTGCTTGAGGAGTATGTGTGGAGTTACTCGTAGAGACAGATTGAGGAATGAAGAGATACGTAGGAGAGTGGGGCAGCAGGAACATTTGTCAGCCAGAGTGGACAGAAGGGTGCTGAGCTGGTATGGTCATGTTGAACGAATGGGAGATGAAAGGCTTACAAAGAGAATATGTGAGTCAGGTACAAGGGGAGATAGAAGGGCAGGAAGACCCCCATTGAGATGGAGAGACTGTGTAAGAAAGGCTTTGGATGATAGAGGAATGACTATAGATCAGGCAGGGGAAGTGGTGGTGGACAGGAGTGAATGGAGAATGCTTGTGAATAGTTGAGTGAACACGTGGTCATTTGGAGTAAGGGGTCGGGCGCAAGTTCGACTAGATAATAGTCCATCAGGCGCCTGGCCCGGGGGGACGATTAATATGAAGGGTGTGCCTGGAAGTGTGGTGGGAGGGCTTGTGGCTTTGGCTCCGCTGCATGTCTGCCTGCCGAGATCGGAACCTCTCCGGGTGGTCAGGGGCTGGGGGAGTGCTGGAGCGACCTTGGTAACCCGGGTATCTGGGTCTTCTCCTGGGTGACCTGGATGTGTGTGAGTTTGTGCTTTTTATCTGTGTTTATTTTTTTATTTATTTTTTTTTTTTATGTTGTTTTTGTGTTTTCCCTGTTCTTGCTCTGTCTTGAGTCGGCTACCCCCAAAATGGGGATTGGGCCAGAGCATATAGATAGATAGATAGATAGATTACATAGTTATAGTTACTAAAATTATACATGCCTTTCATAGAAAATTACAGACATCGAAGTGAAATGTGTGAGTAAACTAATAAATTCAAAGTTCAGATTTAACGTTAAATCATGTAAATTAATAGACGAATTAGATTATCGCGAAATTTAAAGCAGACAAAGATTATGACCTAAATGAGAGTCTTACGCAAATACACCATACAAAATTATAAATATATCCTAAATATAAATATATCCTAAATATATAAAATAGTACAAACCTCAAATAGCACTTAGAAACAAAGGAGTGGCATCGAGGACTCGTTTTCGCCGATGGTCGGGCGCTCAACTGCCTGGATAATGGTCTCTAATATCAACTGGTCAGTGTCAGTTCTACCACTAGTTAAAATTGAAAAACTTTCTCTATTTATAGGGTGATCTAATGCATGTGACTGGTCCCGAATAGCTGAGTGGAGTGGCTTAGATACAAATCGGTCTGTTCGAACAGACTTGCCAAGATGTCCATAAATTCTAGTTTTCAAATGTCTCTTCGTTTTTCCTATATACTGTATGTAGCCTTACAGGTAGCACACGTATATTGGTAAACAATAGAAGAGGACAATTCAACTGGAATTCTATCTTTTACTCTAAACAAATTATGCAATATACTTCCAGATTTGAAAAACACCTTAACTGAGGACTGTGGGTAAAATTCCCTGAGCAGTTTTGACAGTTTATTGCGCAATATTAAACTATTTTGACCAGTGTAGACTATCGGGAAGTGAATGATATCACGAGGTACCGTAGTAATTCGGGACCACTCACATGCATTAGATCACCCTATAAATAGAGACAGTTTTTCAATTTTAACTAGTGGTAGAACTGACACTGACCTGTTGATATTAGAGAGCATTATTATCCAGGCAGTTGAGCGCCAGACCATCGGCGAAAACGAGTCCTCGATGCCACTCCTTTGTTTCTAAGTGCTATTTGAGGTTTGTACTATTTTATATATTTAGGATATATTTATAATTTTGTATGGTGTATTTGCGTAAGACTCTCATTTAGGTCATAATCATTGTCTTCTTTTAATTTCGCGATAATCTAATGTGTCTATTAATTTATATGATTTAACGTTAAATCTGAACTTTGAATTTATTAGTGTACTCACAAATTTCACTTCGATGTCTATATTTTTTTATGAAAGGCATGTATAATTTTAGTAACTAGAACTATGTAATATACTGGTATATTATTGTGTTTATTCTAGCCTGATGATGGTACGTGACTGTGCCGAAACGTTGCAACAATAAAAATGTTCGTCAAAACCCTGGTCCTGCTTTTCCTTATATATATATATATATATATATATATATATATATATATATATATATATATATATATTATATAGCTGTATCTTTCTTATTCCCGTTCTTGTCTTTTTCAGGATCTCATTCAGCCTATTTATCTATCTACCCATTTGCTCTCGTTCTCTCTTCTACGTTTTCAATAACTTACAATTAGTCTTTTTGTTTAACTTTCCTTTCAATTTCATGTGCTATTGTCTACGTACTTGCCTTCCGAGCATACCAAATTAGTCCCTGACGAAACTATATATGCATTTACAATTATATATTTATTGTTGTTCCTCTCTTCTCCTTTCCATTCTTTCTTCCTTCAGGTATCCCCCCCCCCCCCCTCTCTCTCTCGCTTTGTGTTTACTTCGTTTCCTCCCGTCATTATTTTTCTCAGATTCCTTATGTTCCTTTATTGCTTTGATAAGGGCACTTTCTTATAGTATGTAAGCTGGAGGAGGTATGTAGGTATGTAAGTAGCCTGGGAGCGGATATATGTTATGCAATTCAGTTCTATCCGTTCATACATCATAATACAAAGGTTCGTCTACAACGTTTGTTTGTATGATTTGTGGTACAAAATCCATAGATAAAGTAATTTTATCATCCTACGACCTATAATAAAGAATACTGATTAAAGAGTGATGTGAATAAATAAAGTTGTCAACAAAGTACCCCATCAGGAATTTACAGGTTTTCATTTATGTTGTCACTTAACTGCTGGATCCGGGTGTACATATGGCTCCATAGTGGATCCTCTGAATGGTTCTCGACATTGATACATACGGGTTATTAATATTCCATTATATGATGCATGCAAGAACAGGCCAGGGAGAATAGCTGAGGGTAAGGAAAATATAAAGAGCCCAGACGAGCAGAATGTGTGGGTGGGAGGGATGGTCACTGATATAAGGGGAGGGACATAAGTAATGGAGGGATGATGGGGGAGGGAAGGAAGTGAACAGAAGAGGTTCGGGAAAGAGAGCAAGAATAGGTAAAATAACAACATATATATTGGTCCTTACGAAAGCTCTATTGATCCTTATGATCAAGGTGAATGAAGGGAGAGGAAACAAGGAAGGAGGAGAGGAAAGGACGTGTAAGAGAGAGAGATAAGAGGGAAAGGAAGAGAAAAATGAATACATTGATAATTATAATAACATTTCGCGTGGCAGTGCAGTATGCAACGGTTATTCTCGCCGAGGATGATATATTAAGGTAGAATATAGGAGGCTAGGGAGAACATGAAAGAAGGTGAGGGAGGGGAGGAGTACTACATGGGGAAGTGAGGGAAAGAGGGAGACCGTAGGCAATGGGGAAGGACAAGAGGTGAGGGATAGTATGAAGAGGAAGAGTGTAGAAAGACTGAACAATGATGGGAATGGGATGGTGAGGCGGAAGAAATGGAGGAGAGGGATACAGATAAATGGAAAGGAGGAGTGGGAGAAGACGGCGATGACGGAAAACTGAGAGTAAATTATAGGGAAGGGGTAGATGAAAGATAAGGGAGCTTCACGAGCAAAAAAGAGGAAACATACGAAATGGGGAAACAGGAAAGTGGAGGATATGGTTGTGTGAAAAAGAGGAAAGTGACAGTAAAACAAAGGGGGGTGGAGGTGTTAGAGGGAGGATAGGGGACGGGAAGGAAGGATACATGGGGTAGACATAAGGGAGGGGAGGGGAACTTCTTTGTAGGACAGCTGACTGTGTCTAGTTGTCAAGTGTACAAAGTGTCCTTCTATACGTCCTATCAAAACCATAATTGTGCATAATTGCAATCAATATAAATTCTTGATTTTACTGTACATTTAATCAGATAATTTCAGATATTACAGTGTATACAATACAAATTATATATTTGTTTGCAAGCCGAGTCTGATTTTACAGTTTCAAGAGGACTGTGTCAACCCCATCACCTGTAATAAAATGTCTTAGGTATAGATTACATTGAAGTTAGACTCCGGTGAAAATGTAATGGTCGAGGGAGCCTCTCGTATTTATATCAGTAGTGTGTTCATTTATATTATTAATTATAAGTCGGTTGATATATTGACGACACATCTTTGTACATATAAATAACTGACCAGGAAAATGCGTTTTTAGTTTGTGATATTAATGCAAGTAGGAGACAACAATTATTGGGTTATAATTCTAGCATATTGTTGACCTTTGTCACTGTTCTGGTTCCATTATCTCTCATTCCTTTATATATATATATATATATATATATATATATATATATATATATATATATATATATATATATATATTGTTACGAGGGGGGCTGGAGCAACCAGATGCTTACATAGCCTAGCCCCACAGCACCGTACTACCCTGCAACATACACGCTCTTAATATCTGACTCAAACACCAAGACACGCAGGTTCTCTAGGAAAAATGGTTATCTTCCTCTTTGCTCTATTAAAGCAGTAACAAGGAGACACAAAAATATCTGTTGTCCCCGAGTCTGGTTGATAATGCGAATTAGTATTCAGGAGTATTTCTAAGGTTATTCTCGACTGCACATAAATGCCAAAACATAACACTGCTAGACCCCCAGACACTTCATTGTATGCCAAATCGCTTAGGAATTAGGAATAATAGGAAGCAGAACCATGAGGAAAGTCTGAGCCCTATCCTAACATAAGAAACACGCTAGTTGGTATTCCAGTAGGTTGGGGGGCAGGCTGCACTTGAGCATACCGCCCAAACCACTGTGAATATCAACTTCAATAATACAGAATAAGTACATGTAATAATAATAAGCAATGCAGCAGAATAATGGAAGAGAAATGGAAGGAAACAGTGTAGAAGCTTATAATTAAGATTTGCCAGAGAAAGAAATATGCAATGAAACTAAATAAACTATAGTACATAAACTAATAAGGTTAAAACAAAACCAATATGCTTTTAATGACTCCAGCACTTCAATGCTTCGATCTAATAAGGAACAAAATGATTAACTGCGGTAATAAGGGAAACTTAAGAAGCAAGCTTGACCAACACCAACCAGTGATGTTGTCAGAGTGAGAGCCAGGACTAGAGTAAGGGTGGGACACACGAGGGTCCCCTGGCCGCGCCAAGAGAAAAGTGAGAGCTCCAAGCGTCACCAGACTGCATAACTATACCAGGCACTTGTGCTCTCCCTAACAATACAAAGTAATCAAATAAAACATAAGGCATCATTGTGCAAACTTATGATAACGAAAACAATCCCCCAAGTGCTGAACAAAAGAAGTAATTATACTCATGGCAACAAAACACCCCCTGGGGGTTAGGGAATAGAATATGCCACACGTGCCTTATGCGTGTCGTAAGAGGCGACTAAAGAGGTTGGGTCGGTGGGCTTGCGACCCCCACCCGGAAAAAATATCTAAGCAAAGAAAAACGAACTAACAGCCTCGGATGCGGACGGAACCTACGTTGACGAACCACGACCGACTAAGGACATACCTTCGGACATTCTGAGAATGGCTACGTGGAATGTTAGTGGCATGAATGATGGCACAAAAGAAAGAGAGGTTCTGGAAGTGTTAGTGAATGCCAGGCTGGATGTATGTGCAATGACAGAGACCAAATGGAAAGGTTCAGATGTGAGAGAGTGGGAGTGTGGAATGGGTGTGTGCTGGAGTACAAAGGAGTACAAAGGAAATCAAGCAACAACATATCTAGTGACCCTTCTAGGTTGCTTGTCTTCCAAAACACTGAGGATCAAGTGTCCAAACAGTTGTTTAGAGTGGGTAAGGGAACATTGGAAAGGGAATTACTGCCCTGGAACTAATGTCCGTGGCAGGATTAGGAAGTTAGTAGAGGACAGATGGGTTAGTAACTGAGGGGGGGATAAATAAAGTTATTCATTTACAAACGCAGTCAGTCGCGGGTTTGATGAGAGATATTTGTCTATGCGGAGTTTAAATGAATCAACGGTGATGCAGTCTATAACGTTTCGGGGAAGCCCATTCCACAAGTTGACAACTCGATTGAAGAAGAAATTCTTAGATTCGTGCGAGTTAAAAGATTTACCAATAATTTTGCAACCGTTTCCCCGCGTGTAATTAGATTGGTCGATAGTGAAGTACTTACTACAGTTCATATTGTCGATGCCTTTGATGATTTTGAACACTTGAATTAAGTCACCTCTTAATCTGCGCTGGGTTACAGGAAATAGATTTAATTCTCTAAGACGCTCTTCGTATGGTTTGTTCTTTAGGCTAGGTATCATTTTGGTAACTCTACGTTGAACTCGTTCTAGCTTGTTTATATCTTTTTGGTAATAAGGGCACCAGGATTGAACACAGTATTCCAGAAGAGGGCGGACTAAGGAATTGTAAAGGGTTAGGATAACTTCTTTGGATTTATGCTCAAATGACCTGCCTATAAAGCCAATTATTTTGTTTGCCTTCTTAACAACTTCTGAACATTGTTGACTCGGTTTTAGGTTACTCGATATTGTTACTTCCAGATCGGTTTCTCTGTTTACATTCTTAAGCTGAGTGCCATTCATCGAATAGTTTGCTTTCTCATGTAGGTATCCGACATGTAGTACTTTACATTTATCCGCATTGAAACTCATTTGCCAAATTTGGGCCCAACATGACAATTTATCTAGATTGTGTTGCATATCGTCAACTTGTTCTTTTGAGAGTACGCTATTTGCAATTTTTGTATCGTCCGCAAATTTTGAGATTGTACAGGCGAGACCCTCATCTATGTCGTTGATGTAAATTAGAAAGAGAATTGGTCCTAGTACCGATCCCTGGGGTACCCCGCTACTTACATTGGTCCATTTAGATGCCTTAGCATTTATGACTACCCTTTGCTTTCTGTTGCTGAGCCAATTTTCTATCCATTTCAACACACCGTCTTGTATTCCATGCGCTTTTAATTTTAGCAGTAAACGTTTGTGGGAACTTTGTCAAAGGCCTTTTGAAAATCAAGATATATAATATCTACAGCTTTACTCTCATCGTAGAGGTTGAGGATATCGTGGAAGAAGTCTAAGAGGTTTGTTAAACAGGAACGTTTTTTACGAAAGCCGTGTTGAGTATCTTTAAGTATGTTATTTTCCTCTAAGTGATTTACGAGTCTGTCTCGTATGACCGTTTCTAGCATTTTACATACAACTGAGGTTAAGCTAATTGGACGATAGTTACTAGGTAGGGATTTGCTGCGTTTTTTTAATATCGGTGTTATGTTGGCTAGCTTCCACTGATCAGGCATAGTTCCAGACTGCAAGGATTTATTGAATAGTAATGTCAGTGGTTTGGAGAGCTCATCCTTAGCTTCCTTTAGAACTCTAGGCGTGATTGTATCAGGTCCTGGCGTTTTATTTACCTTGAGTTTATCTAAACAATTCAGTACTTCTCTCTCTGTAACGGTGATATTGCTTAGAACATCTGAATTATCAATCTGAATCGGCGATGGTGTAGGGATGTCACTGAGGTCTTCTGTTGTAAAAACTGATGCAAAGAAGGTATTGAGGGCATTACTCAGTTGTACTTCGTCTTTGGTGTATTCTCCATTTTCATCGACTAACGGTCCAACAGTTGAAGTAACTACTTTTTTCTTTCTGATATAACTATAGAATTCTTTCGGATTTGTTTTACTTTGATTCGCAATATATAACTCTAAGGTCTTTTTACTTTGCTTAATTAACTTTTTGGCTTTGCGTCGTAGCTCTACAAATTTCACCCGTTCTTCGTCATTTTGTGAGGATTTTAATCTATCATTAGCAATTTTTTTTAGCAAGCAGGCAGTTTGAAATATCTTTATTCCACCATTTGGGCTTATTATTATGGCCTGGACGCCGTATTTTCGATGGTATGCAGTCTTGCACTGCTTTTAGGTAAGTGGTTTCGAATAACTTCCAAGATGTATTAATGTCGTTATTGTTAATTAAAAAGCTCCAGTCAGTTTCTTTAAACATAGCTCTAAGTTTATGGAAGTTTGCTTTCTTGAAATTAGGGACTTTTTCGATGCTACTATTTGGTTCGTTACTAGTAAACTTTAAAGTGAAAGTTATCGTACGATGGTCGATGTTACTGAATTCATCACCAACATTCAAATTCTCTATCAATTCTTCTTTTGTTGCAAGTACAATGTCAAGAACGTTATTACCACGGGTCGGCGTTCGAACAAATTGATAAAGCGAACTCTCTTGCAAGTTCGTATACAAGTCATGTCCGGAGTGTGAAGTAAGAGTATCGCCCCACTTGGTCACAGGTAAATTAACACTTAAAGAGCGGCCTAGGCGGTATATAATATGTAGCCACCAGCGGGGTGTTTTTACCCAAAATAGGGCTGTTTACGTGATCATTTTCATGCCTAAATAAGACCCAGAACGTAAAACAAGTATCTATCCCTGAAAGGGCATAAACAGAGCTTTCGAATGACACCATAACGATCCTTTTATGATGGCTAGTTTTCTTGCAAAAACCGTGCAACGCGAGTGCAAAAAGCATGTAATTAGGCACTTTCCCCATACAATTCCGTATATAGCGAGTGAGAGAGGGAGGGAGGAGGTGGGATTCGTGTCAGTAGGTTCGCCGCGGTGGTCTGGAGCAGTCATACGCTCGCTACTCTCCTGCCACCACTTGTCTCTCTCTCTCACCAACATTACGTGCTGAAATTGCCACACGACCTATGTCGAGCACCGCCACATAGTCCAGCTTTATTTAACTCGACTTATGTTGCGCGCCGCTAAAGAAGGGTTAAAGTTGCCAAAAATTACGGTATCTTGTGAGTTACTTACATCTGCAATTTGTTCGTAAATTTCTCGGTCAGTTTGCACTGATTGAGCTGGAGGTCTGTATATTAACGCAAGTATTATTTTTGTACCTTTATTATTCTTTATTAGCACAAAAGATGTGTCGACGTTCACAATTTGAGGTTTAGACACGAACGTCGGGTTAAGACTTTCTTTGATATAAAATAAAACGCCACCTCCATTTTTATTTATTCGGCTGTTCTCAAACATTACATAACCGGGAAGTGAATACTCTGCTAAAAAGTCTCTATCTTCTGTATTGAGCCAAGATTCTGTTATGCCAATCACATCATAATTTTCTGTAAACACTAGTTCCTCTAAATCTGAAAATTTATTGCGTATGCTACGAGCGTTTGCATAGAAAACCTTTAAAGTTGCGGTTTTAGAACTCACAGAACGTTCTTTCATCGAATTTTTTGTTCTGGTCGGATCTACATTTACATTCATGGCTGTCCTCGGTCCTCGGTCGTTATCCCTGGCGGTTTTGAATTTGGGACGTGTTGGTGGAGCTTTATCCAAATTCGCGGTTCTTGACGGATTAGTATTTAATTCCTTTGTAGGTTGCCGTCCTCGCTGTCTTCGGTCCTCCTTCCTGGTTGTCCTGTGCTGAGTCGATTTCTTCTCAGAAAATCCTTCACCTCATCGTTGAGAAGACGCCCAAAACCTGCTCCTCCCACCTGGTTCAGATGAACTCCATCGTCTGAAAACAAATAGTCATCATAGTAGAAATTGTCCCAGGTGTCGACGAATCCCACGTTCTCCTTCCTGCAGAGGTTTGCTAGACAACGATTTGTGCTGGTGGCTATGTTGTAAAATCGGCTCTCTACACCGAGCCGGGGGACGATTCCTGAGACGATGATCCTTGATGACTTCTCCTTAAACGACTTGATCAGCTGCTGGTACTTTAAAAGCAAATCTTCCGACCGGGTTCGCTGTACATCGTTGGATCCAACGTGGATGACGTACATTGTATTAGCAGGGGCCAGCTTTGATACTTCGTCAACTGCTGCAACTACGTCGTCCACACCACCACCAGGGATACAAAAACGCTTCCTGGTCTTAGGTGCCCTGGCGCAAAACTCTGTGAGCTGACCACGTATCATCGAGTCTCCCACGAGCCGGACTTCTTCTATTTCCTCTTCGTCATCGAGTGAGTGAAGGAACAGCAAGAGAAGGTGCATATTTGTTTGTAAGTAGCAAATGAAAGGAATGTGTAAGAGAGTATGGTAAATGAGTTTGGAACAGTGTGCGAAAAACGGAATTTGAAGGTAAATGCGGGGAAACGCAAGGTTATGGTCTTCGAAAGGGGTGAAGTCACAGAGTGTGAGGTGAAGCGGAACGGTTAGGCTATGGAGATCGTCAACTCTTTTAAGTATCTGGGCAGTGTGTTGAGTAAAGATGGGACTATGGATGAAGAAGTGCGGGAGAGGGTACAACAGGGGAAGAGGGTTGCAGGAACGCTAAAAGCAGTAACAAGAAATAGGGTGGTCAGTATGGAAGTGAAGAAGTCCTTGCATGACAGTGTGGTAATCCCTACACTGACTTACGGAAGCGAAGCATGGACGTTGGTTGAGAGACTCAGACCAAGAATGAGAGCAGTGGAAATGAATTACTTAAGGAGTGCGTGCGGAGTTACATGGAGGGATAGACAGACTAATGAGGAAGTAAGAAAGAGGTGGGGTGTGGAGGTAGATGTGCTGGAAAGTGTGAAAAGGAACAACTTGAGATGGTTCGGCCATATGGAACGTATGGAAAGCGAGAGAATGACTGAGAGGGTGTACGAGAGCGAGGTGGAGAGACAGAGAGGGAGAGGTAGACCGAATGAGAGGTGGAAGGATGGAGTGAGGAAGTACATGAACGAAGGCGGTGCTGGTGGGGGGAGGGGCGTCGACTGACTGGGGACAGAGGTGCATGGGGGCGGTTCGTTCGTGGCCACCCCTTCGGGGATCACGGTGTCAGGCAATAGATAGATAGATAGAACAAAACAGTGCTATCTCTGGCAACAGAGGAGAGCGTTTCATAACATAGTGCAATCATGACGTCACTGTTGGACACGAAAGATACAAGGGAGGTAGAGAGAGAGAGAGAGAAATCATGACTCTATCCCACTATAACAAAGGTTATGTAAATTATAACTCACTCACAAATGACATAGGTTACAAAACTCATTTGGGAGTGACTATATACTATATATATATTGAGAATATATCACAAATACACGTGAGCCACTAAATGTTTCTAGTCTCTCAGTGGGGATCGAACCATCGACCATCAGAACGATAGCCGACGCTTAATCAATTACACCACGGCAGACTGCCGTGGTGTAATTGATTAAGCGTCGGCTATCGTTCTGATGGTCGATGGTTCGATCCCCACTGAGAGACTAGAAATATATATATATATATATATATATATATATATATATATATATATATATATATATATATATATACGGTATATATATACAGTATAAACAGTATGTAAAATCTATCATGGTATGTGTCCATCAGTATTGTCATTACCAGTATTCAGCCTCAGTCATTACCACAGATTGTTGACTGGGCTGTTTGAGTTGATGACCTTCTTATACATGAATATGAATCAATCTATTTTTCAATTGAAATAGGATTTACAAGCGAGACAATGAATGTACTAAATGTATGGTGACAAAACTGGTATACTTCACCTGCAGGTTTTAGAAGATGGAATAAAACCTAGATATAATTGTATTCCAATAAATAATCTCAATAGTATATTTAAGTGAACTTATACAAATATAAGAGTCTCTATTTACATAGTCAGTACGATTTATCAGTATCAGTTAATTATTATTCAGATTGGGAATGTTTACCCAGGATAGGTCAACTATGTAAGCAAAGTAAGTTTCTGGGACATTTTGCAAACATATTTTTTGTGTTCGTACTTACAAACGCAAAATTCATACTAGATCGAGTTTTGAAAAACCTATTGGCGTAAACAGTACAATAGATAAGTTATATTGCGTTTTACCGGGATTATATATGCATAAACAATGTGTATGGAATGCCAGACTGCCAGCGGAGCCTCCAAGTAAAGTGAGTGTCAGTTACCTTGTCTGGGAACTGAGTGGATGGGGAAACAAGTGGAAGCTGAGATAGTGTGTGTGTGTGTGTGTGTGTGTGTGTGTGTGTGGACATGTTTGTGTGGGTGCGTATATATGTGTGTGTGTGTGTGTGTGTGTTACTGTATCATGACAAACATCTTGAAAATGCAGCCGAGACTGAAGTGAAAAAGTTGTAGTGTGAGTGACAGGTTGTTGGCGGTAAAGTTGACAGCTCAGTTACAGAGATTTGAGAGAGAAAGAGAGTGCTATCTAGAGTTACTAGACCTGAACACATTGTTTGACACTGATAACAATAATTATTAGGATACCCGAACTATTATCTTGGTGTTGTTGAATAGCATATTGTACAGTGAAATGTATATTTATATATATATATATATATATATATATATATATATATATATATATATATATATATATATATATATATATATCAATAGTTTTACCGATATTTAATTGATGAATTTGTGTATGGATAAATATTTAGTATATTAACTTGAACAGTACCGTACTCATTAATGAACCATTTAATCAACAGAGTAAACACAATCCAAACAAAAGGTAAAGTATTGATCCTGATGGGGTGACGTTTCTTAATAACGGGTTGTTAGGGGTTTGAGAGCAACATGTACCGCATACCTCTCTTTGACTCAATGTTACATCTATCTCGCCATTCTACCCTATTACAATAATCAGTGTTCCGTAGAGCTCTCTCAGTGGCTACCAC
>JBAKBP010036511.1:0-18316 GCA_037953745.1 Lithodes maja | reverse complement strand
CCCCCACCTTAGGAAGGCGGTAAGGAAATAGAGCGATACAACAAATATAATAGTCAAATGGGTACCTTCAAGATTTCAAAGGACAGACAGGTAGATAGATTGATCAATAGATAGATAGATAGATAGATAGATAAATAAATATATAGATAGATAGATAGACAGACAGACAGACACATGGAGATAGATATAGATAGATTGACAAACAAACAGACATACAGACAGATATATAAATAGATAGATAGATACAAAGATAGAGATATAGATAAAGATAAATAGACAGATGAGTAGATAGAAGATAACTATTAATACATCAAATAAATATACAATTATACAAGCTGAACGATAGATACATAGATTAATATAAATCAGTAGATAGATGGATAGCGTAATAAATAAATAAAAATAGAGAAAAATATGAGAGATTAGTAGAGGAAAAATGCATATATATACAGAAAAAGGAGAAAGATTAGTAAAGAGAGTAAATGCATATAAATATAGAAAATGGAGAAAGATTAGTAAAGTGTAAATACATATAAATAGATTAGTAAAGAGAGTAAATACATATAAATACAGAAAATGGAGAAGGATTAGTAAAGAGTAAATACATATACATCGAAAATGAAGAGAGATTAGTAGAGTAAATACACATAAATAGTTAAAAATGCAGTGAGCTAAGTAGAGGGTAAACACATAAATAGTTGGATCGAATGTGGAGAGATTAGTAAAGAGAGTAATAGGCCTAATATAATTAATAGAGGGTAAATACATATAAATAGAGAGAACATGGAGAGAGATTAGTAAAGAGGGATAGCAACCAACAGCCATTACATAGAAAGGTATACACAAACCCGTCATCCGATATCAAGAGATTACGTGTTACCCTCTTCCATGATCGGTCTTAAAGTCATGCAATTGCGGCTTTATGAGATTTTTTTTTTTTTTTTTTTTAACCCTTTCTCCCTCATGTTTATCCCCATTAGTTGTGTTTGTTTTTACCACTTCTCCCTCATGCTTATCCCCATTAGTTGTTTTTGTGTTTACCCTTTCTCCCTCTTAGTTTTGAGATTTTAAGACGTTCGACGTTTTTCCTGGAGAGCCTGTAATTTATGAGAAACTTGCCTTCGGCCGGCACTTTTTGTTACCGAAAAAGTACATATATATCTCGAAGGGCGGTCTTTGGGGTGGTTTGTAAGCTTGATAGAGGTCTAGGTAGCAAACTAACCCCACCGTCCACCCTCTCATAGAGTCCGCTCAATATTTCGTTATATATATACTTCACTTTAACCCTCTATTCAATTTCAACTTCTATTCAATTCTCTCTCGCTCTCTGGAGGATGGAGGGTGGGGAGAGAACCATTGGAGATATGGTACTATACAATCATATCACCCCTGTATTTCATTCCAGGCTATATTAAATTATCTCTCTCTCTCTCTCTGAAGGATGGAGGGTGGGTGGAGTCTTTAGCTATTCAATTTTTATATCGCTCTTTGGCGGTTGAAATGTTGGGAGAGAGCTTTCAGCGGCATAATTCTATTAACTTCCATTTCAACCCTCAATTCAATTCCTAGTTCTATTCAATTATCTGTCTCTGGGGGTTGAAGGGTGTGGAGAGAGCTTTCGGTGTTACTATCCAATATTTCCACTCTTCTGTATTTGAGGTTCAGCCATCTCTACTACAATTAACTCTCAAGATTATAACGCATTTTGACAGTTTATTCAGGCTATCATTAGACGATTGTATACAGTTTAGGAAGGATCTGTGCACGGTATAGTAACATAAGGTGGTAGGTGCATGGCTGTATTGGAACCACGACAGTCACTTGTTTGGGCCTCTATGACGTCACTCAATGACTGTGTACCGTCTCCCTAGCCTAAATCTGGTCTTCTAACAGGATCGGTATATTGCGTTTTCCACCGAAAATGTAAAGTGACATGGATAGACATTATATAGTGTGACAGGACCCTAGTCTATTTGCTAAAGTTGTTATTTTTTTTGCATTTGAAGAATATATATACGGCTATGAGGTAGTATATAGCCGATGTCGCTTCAAATTTTACCGCGGAAATGCGATGATATTTTTGTCCACTTAATTGCCTAATATGTAGAGTAACGTCGATTGATATCGATAATGTTATTGTAGTAGGACCCAATCTACATGTTAGCATTGTTATTTGATATATGTGTAGTTTATATGAAGAGATATTTCGAAGATGGCGATTTTCGATTAGTCGGTCGGAAGAAAAGGTAGGCTTAAACGGATTTATCCGTTGCTCAACTTCCTTTAAATTCACGTAGTTTGCTTCTGACACTCATCAACTTTCACCCAGTGATGGCGTGTGAGGGTGTATGAAGGCCTAGGGGATGTGGAGAGATGATTTGTATAAGTATATGGCCAGCTAGAGGGAACATATAGATTTCTACGAAGCAAAATGGTGGCTGGGACTCGGACTGGGGGGGGGGGGGAAAGAACGGACAGTGGTGCCCTCTGACGGCCAGAGAGAACACTATAGCGGAGCCAAACAAGCCACGATGGTATCTTACTTACTTGAATCTTACTTGAAGTCGTCTAGAGGTCCCGTCCTCACAGTCGTGGTCCGCCACCGCTGCGTCCGTCCCGTGCGTCCCTTCGAAGGAGGTCCGTCTGGTCCGGTATAGAGTTTGAGGCCGCCCGGCAGTTAGCAGTGTATCCAGACACTGGTGGTTCATCTGGGAGGGTCTTTAGAAACTTGTCTAATAACCCTTTGAACCTGTCTACCGGGCAACCTACTATGTCTCGCACTTCCTTGGGCAGCGAGTTGAAATTTTTTGGTCCATTGTGGCCTAGGCTGGACGCGAGGAGGGATCTCACTCGTTCTGGTGCTTGTGTTGGGAGGGATCTCCTCTCACACTTCCTTCCAGTCCGACCATTTTGTTTTTCCTGGAGTTCATTACCAGTTGGATCTGGAACCAGCTTCTCCAGGATTTTCCACACATAAATTGCACAGTACCTGTCTCGCCTTCTCTGCTGAGAGTACAGCCCTAGCTTCTTGAGCCGGTCCCAGTAGCTAAGGTCCTTCATCCCCCGAATGTTTCTAGTGAAGGACCTCTGGACGGACTCAAGATCTCGTATGTACCCCTTTTTGTGTGGCGACCATAGTTGACTACAGTAGTCAAGGAAGGGTTGTACCATAGACCTCCAGAGAGTTAGCATCGTTTCTTGTTCCCTGGAGTTGAACGTCCGTAGGATCCATCCGGCCATTCCCTTGGCTTTCTTGACAGCTGCAGAAATGTGGTGTTGAAATGTGGCATCGTCGGACAATTGCACACCTAGGCATCTCACATGTGGCTTGGGGGTGATGTCGTGGCCGCCTGCAGTGAGTAGTTTGGTGGTGTCCTTGAGGGTTTGTTTCGGGCCACATCGTAACGCTTCAAACTTTTCTTCGTTGAAGGTCATGTTGTTTTCGTCTGCCCATTTGTAGATTTTGTCGAGGTCATCCTGGAGATTATGAATATCCTCTTCATTTCTGACGACACGACTTATGTTCGTATCGTCAGCAAAGGAAGAGATAACTGATTGACCAACTCCATCATCAATGTCCCCTATCAGTATAAGGAAGAGCAGAGGTCCTAATACTGATCCCTGGGGTACTCCACTAATGACGTGGGACTTTTCAGATGTGTGGCCCTTAACAGCAACAGTCTGCGTTCTTGCGGAGAGGAAACTGTGCAGCCACACACCTATTTTGCCTTGGATGCCGAGTTTCTTAATCTTGTGAAGGAGGATGCCGTGATCCACCTTGTCGAATGCTTTAGCAAAGTCTAGAAACACGACATCCACATTTTCTCCCTCTGCAAGCCTGTGGAGTAGCCAGTCATGATGTGCCAGGAGCTTCGAAAGGCATGATCTGCCTTTCCGGAAGCCATGCTGGCTGGAGTTCATAAGGCCATTTTTCTCCAGGAAGTTGACAAGCTTGTTCCTCAGGACTTTTTCAAATATCTTGATGAGGTGGGATGTTAGAGCTACCGGTCGATAGTTCTTCGCCAGGCTCTTTTCACCACCCTTGTAGACTGGAGTAATGATGGCCTGTTTAAGTGAGGATGGAATTGTGCCTGTGTCCATTGAGTGTCTCCAAAGCTTGCAGATAGGAGGAATCAGGGCATCACAGCATTTAATCAGCAGTATGGCTGGTACTCCGTCAGGACCAGCAGCTGCATTCGTTCTCAGTTCTTTGATGGCTTTTCGTAGGTCTGCCTCAGTCAGTTCAATATCACTTAGTCGAGTCGGTTGTGGAGTGTCTTCCGTGAAGAAAGCTTTGGGGTCCTGGATTGCAGTTGCTGGCCGTGGTGTGCTGAAGACATTCTCGTACTGTGTTCGCAGGATCCGACATACATCTTTGGGGTCGTTTACAGCTTCACCATCCTCTGTTCTTAATGGCCCCACTTGCGTCTTAATTTTTGAGAAGCGCCTGCAGTAACTGTAAAAGAATTTGGGGTTCCGCTTGATGTTCAGTACTGCACGATCTTCCTCTCTTTGCTTTTGACGCTCATGGGATGCTTTAATTTGAGTTTCTATGCTTGCAATCTTGGTAGATAGTGCAAGCATCCTCGTTTTGTTTTGGGTGTTATTGAGCTGTTTGTTGAGTGATGATCTTTTCTGCATTAGGATTTTTCGGTCCCTCGGGATTTTGAGGTGCCGAGCGTTGGAAGGTTTCCTCCTTTGGGGAATGTGATGCTGACACTCCTTCAGTAGGGTGCTGAGGATGGTGTCAAGCATGGCATTTGGATCCTTGTCATGGAGGATCAGGTCCCAATTTGTCTGGGAGAGGGAAGTTTGGAGATTTACCCAGTCAATTGCTTCACTGAAGAAGTTCAAATTTGAGAATGGGTTTGTTGGTTTTGTTGGCGGAGTTACAGTTTCAGCTTGAGCCTCAGCCTTCCTGTACATAGTGTGTATAGTTACAAGGCTGTGGTCAGAGAATATTGTCTTCTCCACTGAGTAGTCGGCAACTATATCCTGGTTGTTAGTGAAGAGGAGGTCGAGTGTGTTATTGACTCTGGTAGGCTTGGTTATCAGTTGTGTGAGGAAAAGCTTGTCAGAGAGTTTAAGGAGAAGCCTGGCTTGTGCTTGCTCCTCTCTGGTACCTCCTGAGACCTTTCCTTCTGGCCAATGGATGATAGGAAAGTTGAAGTCTCCGCAGATGATGATGTCTGGTGTTGGGGTTGGCATATCGTCGATTAGCTTGTCGATTCTGCTGTGTGAATTATTGTAACTTTCAAGGGTGCATGATGGGGGGCGATAGCAATTGAGAATAATTACATTGAGTGACTTAATGTGGAGAGCCAGCATTTCTACTTGAGTATCAGAGTAGACTAGTATTGGTTTTGTATCTGAGGCTAGGTCATTTCTTACATATGTGATGACTCCACCATGGCTTCTATTTTCACGATCTGCTCTGTAGGAGGTGTAATTTGCCACTATTATTTCTGCATCACTCACCTCACTTTTGAGATGAGTCTCTGTCAGGGCAATGAACATTAGGTCATTTTCTTCGGCAAGCTCAGCAATGAAGGGGATTTTGCTTTTATTTGTCTTAGGGAATAGACCTTGAATATTGCCCATCATTGCATTTTCTAGCATGATTTCATGGCATTTAGCCATGGAAACATTTGGGTATGTGTTGGGACATTGTTGTGTTGATTGCCCATTAGGTGCGTGCTGATTATGGACGCTTGTGACTCCATGGCTTTCGTTAGCGTGTCGAGGGTCCTTTTCACCCCCACCATTAATTCTAAAAAAGCAGGGGCTGAATTTGTATCCTGGACAGCGTCGACTTTCTTCGAGGCCATGTGGGGCACTTGAGCGGTGGCAGGTACCAGTACTGGATTTACATCTTGCTTGGCTTGGTGTCTCTTTGTCCCTTTGATGTGAGGTAATTTACAGTTACTATTCAAACATTCCTGCTTGGAGATGGAGTCCTCGCACATCTTAGGGTGGAGAAATGAGCATTTTTTCCCTAGTTGGCATCCTTGGTCTCTATTTGGCCCATGATTTAGGAGTTTACGACAGACCTTAGGATGACGGTACTCACATTTTGTCCCAAATTTGCCGTGCCGACATGTTCCCCGTCTGTGGTACCTACACATGGGGGTTTCTTGGGCAAGCTGAGTTAACCTGCCATTTCTCCTGTCCTGTGGTGAGATTCTGGTGACATGGGAATGATGGTATGCTGAGGAATCTGAGGATTTCTGTCTTGGGCTAGGCCTAGTGCTAGCAAGGCTGCATTCATGGCCTTGGGTCTGGGAATTAGGCCTAGGCCTACTGAGAGCCAATTCGACCGATAGATTGAGGTTTGTTGGTGTATTCCCTAATCCTAGGTCAACAGTCTTGTCCTCTTGCTTCCTATTGGGGTCATCAGAGTTGTTTGGTAGTTCTGGTGTAGTTAGGGTCTGAGCTGCCTCGGTTTGTGTCAAGATATCCTCAGATTTGTCTTCAGGCAGAGCTTGACTTGAGCCAATTTGCCTGGCCTTAACTGTCAGAAGTGTGTCTTTGGTGATTGCACCTTTCTTTTTCAGTTCTGCCCTAATTACGGTTCTTTGCCTGTGTTTAGCTTCCTCTGCATTGCTTAGCCACTCCTCAGTGTCCTCGTCCCCAAACCTCAATAGGGTGCATGGGTGGCAAGTGAATTTTCTTTTTGAGGCAGCATAACAAAATATTTGAAAGGTTGGTAGAGCACAACATTCATAGTGTAGCCATTTTCTGCAGTCATCACAACTTATGGAGTAGTCCATATCACTGGAGAGTCCACATGTAGCACACTCAATGTTGTTGTTTACATCTTCTTCTTCTGAACAGGTGACCGCCGCCATCTTGGACGCCATTTCAATATTTCACTAACTATTCGCTTATAGAATAATCAACGTTATTCTGACAACTATATCTTATATTATGACGGTACCATGGTTGAGCGTGAAGTCACAAAATAAAAATAATTAATAAAAGTCTGTTTAATGCTTTTTAGAAGCTTTTATGTATAAGAGTTCAAGAATTCACTGCGTCTACTTTCTATTGTTACTATACCGTGGATCTGTGGGAATTATAAGGTTCAAGACTATCTCAATTAACCCTCTGACTTCTATATACCCTTCCTAATCCGAGTCAAATCGTCTAATAATAACCAGAAAACAGAAAAGAAATGCGTAATCGGATCTTGAGAGGGTTAAGTCCTGATCACCTCGCATGGATACCTTAACCCTTTCCAGATCCGATTACGCATTTCTGTTCTGTTTTCTGGGTATTATTAGACGATTTTATTCGCATCAGTAAGGGTATATGGACGTCAGGGTTAGTTGGGATAGTCTTTACCCTTATAATTTCCACAGATCCTTCCTAAGCTGTATAAAATCGTCTGTTAGCCAGAATAACCTGTCAAAATGCGTCATAATCTTCAAAAGGTTAACACTATTTGTAGGCTAAAGTTGAATGACTATAGTCTGGGTATTTTTCAGCTAGCGATAAATGACTTGTAAATCTCAATTGCTTAGATATTACAACGTTTTGAATAGCCAAATATGTTGTTAATTGTGAAAACTTGGCATTAATGTTACACAGAGACAGCATTTTCATTATTTTGTTTTCAATTAATCATCGATAAATCAGCTGTTAGTGGAGTAAAATGTTCTCAAGGTTTAAAAAATGGGCATTAAAAACAAAATGGGAACATGAAGATTGGAGACTGCATAGATCGAAATAAACGTTCCAGTCCAAAGCTGCAATATGGTGGATTACGTAACTCACTCACTCTCTCCCTCCAGCTGGCGGCCGCAGATTACTTTTATTTGCATAGTGAGC
The DNA here is from genome assembly GCA_037953745.1 of Lithodes maja. Classification (NCBI taxonomy): domain Eukaryota; kingdom Metazoa; phylum Arthropoda; class Malacostraca; order Decapoda; family Lithodidae; genus Lithodes; species Lithodes maja. The sequence goes on along the minus strand of JBAKBP010036511.1, from coordinate 10,486 downwards.
GAGCCTAGTAAATCTGGCTAATGCCTTTTCAAATATTTACTCTTTGGATTGAACTTGAAAATGGCCAGATCGGAGTAGTTATTCATAAGAATATAAGAAAATGGGAGTCTGCAGAAAGCCAATTGGCCCACACAAGGCAGATCCCTCTCACACCCAACCCTACTTATAGGGCCAACTCAATAACACCATGAGAACCGACCTCACCAAAACAGTCAGGTCAACATAAAAAAAAAAAAAAAAAAAAAATGGCCTACACCCGGCAGATCTCCCTCAAACGCATCCCATCTCGTCCATATGCCTATTTAATGTTATCTTAAAACTCTCCATCGTTCTTGATCCCACTATAGCACCAAGGTGTAAAACGAGGCCAATTATCGTAATGCTACTCAACTTCACTTTACAATTAGTGCTAGGCCTACCCATGAAAATATGCGTTCGTTGAATTGACGGTTGATTAATTGATAGGCTAAGCAATTAGGCCTACTCAGATAATAAGATTATCTGAAAAAGACTGAATAGGCCTAGTATTAACACAAAGTGACAAAATAGACCTAGGCTTAGCCTACACAAAATGTAATTAAGCCTGACAGACAGTTACAAAGTACAGTATTAGCCTATTGCAGTTTTGGTGCCACAGCCGTCAAAATGGCGCCATCATGGCGGCCAATTGTCTAAATGGCCACCATCCAATCTAGACCTATTCTTCGATAAAATTGAAATCGGCATATTTAGCCCAAGATACATAGACTAATATCTAATAGTCTATGTATCTTGATTTAGCCTAGGCGCTCGACATTCGTCCGCGCATTAATGCTGGTGGGTTCAGGAAAATAGTGCTACTCAATTAAAAGTTATTTGCGTTGACACCCTGTAGGCTATAGCACTTGTAGCCTATTCCACCAACTCAGTTAGCCGTAGGGAGCGGAGGGTGGGGAGAGAGCCTTCTACTTTGCTGTCCTATATTTCTACTATAAACTGTCCGTCTAAGGCCAGACCACCTAGTGGGGACCGCAAGGTCTGTGTGGTCTGAGTATCTGTGTAACTCATCCACACCACACACCATAATATAGTCGTCTATTAGTAGCCAGCATAAACTGTCAAAACGCATCATAATCCTCTCAAAGGGTTAATTACGATAGTGTTTACCCATTTCATACCTAGAGGTCTGTCCTAAGCTTCAGAAAATTGTCTATTAATACTTTAATAGCCAGAACAATGAAAGATTGCATCATCGTATCCTGAAAGGGTTACCTATATCACAAATATCTCACCTTATTTTAGCCTATTTCCTTCCGATTCTCCTCCCTGATCGTCCGCTATTCGTCAAACGCCACTTCTAGACTCTTTCTGCACTTCCGGCACACGAATATCGCTCACAAAAAGCAGAAATAACTACGGGAAGAGCGAAGCGTCTTTACCAATTGTCACCTCTGGGAATCAAGCAAGTCTATAGCCCTTCACCTGGACACTTGCATACGATAACAGAAACATGCAGCTTAAAAATCAACTAAACTATTAAACCGCTAAATCAATCTCAGCATGTTGATTTGTGATAGTGAACATAATTATGACGATCCCCTAGAGTTAAATGTGGAAGGTGATTTGATTGGCCCAGCCAAGACGGCCAAAATGTCGCGCTTTTCCCGCCAAAACCACCAAATGTCTCCCGTTTTCTATGAATAGGACATTGTCTCACTTGGCTTAATTAATCTAAATAAACTATTTTATCATGTTTCATAATTCATATTTTTTCACCAACCAACTTTACTTTTGAACTCAATTCATTAAATCAACGAATACATTTGGCACTCCAAGGACTCGAACCTAGAATAGTCACATCGAAATTCCGTGCATTTATGCATTAGGCTACTTACAAAAAAACATTAAGAGATGGGTAATTTTCCCAGATACCCCTCTCCCTCATGTTTAGCCCCACCAGTTCCCAGATTCCAAGACGTTTGCCCCACTAGCTTGTCGATCTAAGATCCTTCACCCCATTTCCTTGTCAATATTACCCTTCGTGCCATTTATCTCTAGCCCTCGCTCGGAGATTCAATAGCACTCATACTCACTTATTATTTTTGTCTTCACCTATTCAGTACTACTTGTATGTTTGAATTTTACATCTCCATACAGGCGTAACAGTGAACAGTATCTAGAGTGCGTTCAGTATAGGCCTATTCAAACACGCAAACGTGCTACCTATAGAGAACAAAATAGCTTGTGAATCGACTAATCATGATTGTGATCTGATGTAGCGACGCAAAGTTGTAAATATAAACCTTCATAAAAAACAAATAGTTAGGTTATTTTCTTCATTTGTTTCTTTGTATGGGAGAGAAGGGAGGAGTTACATTTTTGTTGGAATATTTATGTACATTTTGGAAAACAGTCTCACTTCGATAAGAACACCGACAAAATGGCCAGTCTCCTAATATAATCCAATTTAATCTAACTATAGTGTATTCATTATTATTAGGCCAAATATCTTGACCACTAACCTCTATAACTAAAAAAAATACTATAGTAATAAAGATAATATTTCTACCATTTGGAACGAGTCAGCCAGGTAATAGGTGTAGAAATGTACAGCTTATTTGCTCTAGCCCTTTTCAGTTACATAATTTAGGGTTCACGATTTCTGCCCTACGTACCGGTATAATGAATTGACTTATACACCTAATCTAACCTAACATAGGTTGTTCAGGACTGTGGCCATTTTGACCTACTTCCTACCGGTATAGAAATAAAAACACCACTACCTAAAGCCGGTATCACACGAGCGCTTTTCCCCTCAACATGTATGCTCAGCACAGGTCTGGTAGCTTATGAGGTCATCATTTTAAGTATTTCGGTCACCTAAGTTCATCTAGCATCAGCCTAGTTTCCGATACCAGTGCAAAATATACCAGAAATGTTGCCAGAAATTTTTTGATTATCGAATGTTGACTAAAAATGCTCTAGTGTGCTATGGCATTTTGGAAACTAACGTACCTAATATCACCATAACTAACCCCTTTTCAATCAGATGACGCCAATTTTGTTTCTTTCCAGTTTCCAGCTACCCTCAGACGTTTTGTATGAATTTTGGGAAGGATCTGCTAGAGTTAGAGGGTTAATTAAGATTGCCTTTGTTCCCTGGTTCCTATAGATTGCTTCTAACGTCTGGTGGTAACTAAGATTAAACCAGAATCAGCATCTCGTTGAAAGGGATATAAATTCCCCACTGCATTAGTCACCAACCTACCTTATAAATCACCAGTATATTCAAAAGTTACTATAGTCTGTTTTTTCCTGCTGACGGTAAATTTCCATGTCCTCTTCGTGAATTGCAAAATGTGTTTATTTCTTAATAGAGCAGCCTCAATCGAAAGTTTGTCAGTGTCATCATGGTCGTACAGCGATATATGGTTATATTTGTACTATTGCATATCATTCTACATGATCAGAAATATAAAAATCACCCCGTTGCTTGATAATTACCTCACCAAAATGGAGTCCAAAGGAAAATATGGCCAATCTTTCTTACCACCGGATCTCTGGTTGTACCGTGTCTATTTACTGACAATGGTTCTCTAGGGATTTTCATCTCTTTGATCTTGAACCAGTGTTTATACCTTACCCTAGATCGTAGCTTCAGAGGAGATTTTCCCCAATATGGAAAAACGCATTATACTGTACACTAGTCACAGACCTTACGATTCAAGCAAGGTGGTCAGGGCTTAATTCTAGATTTATTTCTTTGATGGCTACATATGGGCCTTAGTAACCAACCATTCAAATTCTTGCCAGGGCCAATGAATGTCATGTATTGTCCATAACTCTCGGAGTGGAAATGTAAGATTTTGGATGGCTTGGATAATCACCTGTGCCTCATTTCAAGCTAGTATCACATGACTCGAACACAAATTTGAGCTTACTCTGACTGTTCCTTTAACTTGTATATTTTCTAGATCTCAAGTGACGGTGTCTCTTCCGTGGATTGACCTCCCAATCTACCAAGATTGGAAGCCAAAGCGTCACATTTTTCCCTTGCCCCTCAACTTTCTCTTCATAATTGCTGAGGGGCACAGGGCCCTGGGTGGGGCTTTGGTTTCCCGGGCGTTTCCGCACCCTCCTCAGCTCCCCGCCATGGAGTGGCTTCGGTCACCCAGGCTTTATTGTGGTCGGCAGGGAGAGTTCTGTGGGGGCACTCGGTTATGGCCTTGGAATTGCTCGGGGCCTTGGGGCTGTTCGGCCAGGCAGCTTGGGGAACAACAACAACAGCAGGGATAGGTCCGGACCTGTAGCCTAATATTCCATAGTAATAAACATCATGACATCGGGAAGATATGGAAGTCCTGGCTATCGTACATAAGTGTGAGTTTTCAATGTTAGATACTACCATTGTATATAAAAAGACAAGATGAGAACCCCAGTGTGCAGCTTCAAAAAGGATATCAATGGGGGACCGGATAGCGTCGTCTGCTACTCTTTCACAAACACCCAATAGTAATCAGTTTCCATCCAGTAAGTCAAAATTCATATATCGAAGTCATCAAAATATCACTCCCTTCTATATTCATTAATGTTACAGAAATATTAGTCTCAAATTTTATTCAGTACATTGTCCAATATACAAAGTATATATGATGAATACAAAAGAATATGTTAGGCCTACAGAGACATATGGCAAGGATACGGATCCTTTGCTTCCTCTCGCATCAATGGGGATGGTAACATATGAGTTGTAGAGGTTAGAGCACATTGAAACAAGTATAAAGCCGTTGTCACACGAGCGGCTTTTCAGGCAATTTTCGATCAGCAATTTTTTTCTCGTAATGTTTTGAGGCTTTTTTACATTGGAATCGGAAACTAGACTGAATTTAGATTATGTTAGCTGGCTGATTTCTGATATAACTTGAATTTTGAAGCTATCAGACTACAATTACCTGTAAAAATTGACGGAAAAAGAGCTCGTGTGAGCCTTTACACCAGGACGACATACCTTGTGCTGAGGTTTCTTGAAGGTGGCCACAAAACCGACAATGCTGCCGCCCATCTATCAACATCACTACACCCACCATCATTAAAACAGTATCCTTTTCAGTATGAGTGACATATTTTTATATTTGCTACAATTATATCATTTTAATTGGCTTAGGAAAGACCTCTAGTTACTAAAAGGCGACAAACTATCACAATTAAACTTTTTAATTCAGATATTCCCTAAGCTGTAAAAAAATCTCCAAAATAAAGCTATAATAAAATAGAAAAGATGTCACTCATATTCCAAGGGCTAAAGCGCAAGATGAACCTCTCGTAGTAATGGGGTGGTCAAGGCGAGAGAGCACATGGAAAGTAAATACTGTATAAACCCGAGCGACATACCTTAAGCTGGGGTTCCATGACGGTGGCCACGAAGTCGACGATGCTGCCGCCCACCACCACCTGTCAACACCACCACCATCATCAACACAAGCACAATAAAAACCACAACAGGGGAGGAGGAGGGAATAGTGACAGCTAGGGGGAGACGGGGGTAAACGTGAAAACAAACCCATTCAGGATGACACCATTTTGCTTATATTTGAATTATGGTTAGACTACTTCCTTCAGTCAGTCAAAGGATTTACTGAGATCATATTCCTCATTTTAATTACTGGATGTCCTTTCACATAATTATGAATAACCTGAATAAAATTAAAATGGCATTATCGGATAGAATAGGTTAATATCACAACATAAAAGGAGCAGTGCTATCTAGGGAAGAATGGTATGCAGGTGAAGATAAATAGGGCTTGCAAACATGCTTCCTTAGGTAACCGGAAACTCAACCAGTAGACCATTTCAACCAGTTAAAATGTAAAACTTGCAAACTCGAGCTCAACTAATACAGTTAGGTTATGGTAGGTATAAAGTTAGAACTCCAATTTGGCACTAGTTTAATTGACCATCATCAAGTTTACACTCACCGAGATTTACTGGTTGAAATGGTACACTGATGAGTTGTCCAGGAATTGTTTACTTATAGCCTACCGACAACTATTTCAGCAATTCTGATCAGGCTGTATCTGAATTAATATCTTTAGAGCTTCACTCACCTAAAATATGTTAAATTCAGTTTAGTGATTTATACCGTGGAAAAGGAACCGTAAAGGTTACTTATTAAAGTTACCAATTAAAGTAAAGGAAGCGGCTAAAAAAAATCTGAGTTTGCAAATTAAAATAACAAGAATGATGCAATTACAAACATTTGATTTGAGGTTATCTAATTGAAATTGTATAAAATGTGCCTGAGTATATAAAAATAGCCCTTTCAATCAGATAACCTCAAATTGTTTTATTGTGATTACCTCCAAACAATTTTAATCAACATTGGATTAACCTCTTGGAGTGAATTACGATAATTTTAACCTTGTCATTCTTAGAGGTACTTTCCAAGCTGAAAAAAATAGTCTGGCAGTGCATGAAAAAAAAATCCTACATCCTACTGGGCCAAGGTTCTATTAAGTCTGGAAAACAATAAAAATGGAGAGGGCAGTTACGAAATCTACAATATCTAAAAAGGGAACAAGCGAATAAGCAACATAAAAAGCAAAGCCATGGAAAGAAAACCTAATAGTAAATAGGTAATAACAAAGCAAAAGACATGCAATATAATGTTACTAAAATGGTCAATTGTGCAAACCTAAACAAAAAACAGGTGCCTCTGTGCGCAAGGATAGCAGGCCTTTCAACCACCAAAAGCTCCAAAAGGCAAAGCTCTGTAGCTGAACACCAAAGCAAAGTGCAACACCAGTTTTATGACACACACACAATCTAGTAGTGGTAGTACATTAGTAAAAGTACCACTGTATTAGAATATAGTTGTTGTAGTAGTAATAATAATAGTTGCAGCAGTAGTATAAGTATTAGTGGTGAATATAGCAGCAATATATGAACAACAGTAGTAGTAGTAGTGTGTGGTGGTCAACTTAAAGCTTAAAACATGAAGCATTACTACTAGTATTTTGAAAGGCACTAAAACAAGTACAGTAGATGCCATTTGTGCATGATGTGCTGCTGAAATAATTGAAAGGCATTCATTCACGAAGGGTTCTGAGTTAGCTATTAGAGAAGAGCATATCATTAGCAAAACAAAGCACATCACAATGATAATGAAGCACAAACTACAGTATATGACCAAGAAAGCTTACAGTTATCTGCATTTAGTTGTTGTTGTTGTTGTTCCCTAAGCTGCCTGGCCGAACAGCCCCGAGCCCCTGAGGAAGGCCATGGCCACGATCGGGCTTTCCCACAGAGCTCTCATTGAGTGTAGGTTGTGTTGTTGGCGTAAGTGGTTGTGTGAAATGCAGTCTTCTATGATGTGTTTAATGGTATGGGGAGCCGTGTTACATCCCGGGCAGGCGTCGACAACGGAGTCATCCAGTCTCTTCTGATAGCTCAGGAGAGCTGGATGGTCTGCATTTAGTCACTCTACATTGTGCTATGCTAATAGTGTTTAAGCAAAACAGTAATGATAGATAGGATTATTTACAGGCTATAGTATACTGAACCTTAATGCAATATACTGCGATAGGCTTTCATAAAGTACATTATATATATCTACAGTATCTAGTAACCCTGGTCTCTGGGTCTTCTCCTGGGTGACCTGGATGTGTGTGAGTTTGTGTTTTTTATCTGTGTTTATTTTTTGTTTTATGTTGTTTTTGTGTTTTCCCTGTTCTTGCTCTGTCTTGAGTCGGCTACCCCCAAAATGGGGATTGGGCCTGAGCATATAGATAGATAGATAGATAGAATAGATCTAGTATATACAGTATATATTGCTACACGCACTAATCCCAGATAGGGTGGCCACGAACAATCCTCTTCCAGGCCGCTCTGTCCCCTGACAACACTTGTCCTTCCTCCCAGCCCATCCCCCTCTCCCTCATACATATCTCCAGTCCATCCCTCCACCTCACTCGCATCTACCCCTCCCTCTAACCCCTTCCACCTCACTCTCATACACCCTCTTTGCCATCCACACGCTCTCCATTAACTCCATGTGCCTATACCACCTCAATATATTTTTCCCGACATTCACCTCAACACCGCACCTCTAAAGTACTTCCCGGTTTGCCAATCTGTCCACCCACGTGACTCCACAAGCTCCTCTTAGATAACTCATTTTGATTACTCTCACTCTCGACTTGTGTCCTTCTAGGAACATTCACGCTTCACTTCCATATGTCAAGGTGGGGACTAAATCATTATCATGCAATGACCTCTTTGCTTCCATACCAATCTCTCTATTCTTTATAACCTTCTTCAATACACCTACAATCCTCCAGCCCTGCTGCACTCTGTCCTTACAGGCCGTAGCTCGATTGGTAGAGTGTTCGCCAGCTAACCGTGAGGTTGACGGTTCGAGCCTCGGGCCAGCCAGTGTGTTATTGGCAGATGTCAGTGCTGTTGGTGAACGGTGCGGTCTAGCAATCTGTGGCAACTATTCACTAAGGACCCGTCCATCCAGCTCTCCTGAGCTATCAGAAGAGACTGGATGACTCCGTTGTCGACGCCTGCCCGGGATGTAACACAGCACCCCATACCATTAAACACATCATAGAAGACTGCATTTCACACAACCACTTACGCCAACAACACAACCTACACTCAATGAGAGCTCTGTGGGAAAGCCCGATCGTGGCCATGGCCTTCCTCAGGGACTCGGGGCTGTTCGGCCAGGCAGCTTAGGGAACAACAACAACAACAACAACAACTATTCACTAAGTCCCTGATTCATCAGGGCACCCACCCTAGCCTTGCTATTCAGTAGGGAGTCTATGGTGGTAAAAACAAAAAAACTACTCTCTAAACTTCCATCCTTACTCAACACACTGCCGAGATACACAAGACCTCACATTCTCCATCTCCTGACCACATCCCACAGTTAGTTATCTCAATCCTTTCAAGACCATAACTTTGCTCTTATTCATAATCACCTTCAAACTCCGCTTGGCACAGGCAACTTCCACCGATTTCCCTCTTATCAATGTCACTCCAGTATCCCTTGAACTTCTTTAATAACTCCTCAATTAATAAATTGAACAACCATGGAGACATGACACACCACTGCTTCAACTCAACTTTCAAATCAAAACACTGCTTCAACCTAACTCTCAAATCAAAGAACTCGCTCAAATCGCCCTCCATGCGCACTACCACATTCGCACCCTCATACATACTCTGTACTGTTCTCAGGTACTTGCCACCTACTCCATATATCTTTAAAACATTCCACATTCCTTGTCTCTCCACCCTGCCATAGGCCTTTCTAGATCCATGAAAGCTGCATACTGTATATCTTTTTACCCTTCTCCAGATATTTTTCTACTTAACATCTCAAGAGAAGATCTGGTCCACACATCCTCTTCCTCTCTTGAAGCCACCTTGTTCCTCGCCCACCAATCCCTCTGTCACTCCTCTCATATTATATATGTATGTATATACAGTATATATCACTCCTCTCATATTATATATGTATGTTTCTAGTCTCTCAGTGGGGATCGAACCATCGACCATCAGGATGATAGCCGACGCTTTAATCAATTACACCACGGCAGTGATTAAAGCGTCGGCTATCATCCTGATGGTCGATGGTTCGATCCCCACTGAGAGACTAGAAACATTTAGTGGCTCACGTGTATTTGTGATATATTCTCAATTATATATGTATATATATATATATATATATATATATATATATATATATATATATACCGGTATATATATATATTTTTTTTTTATGTGAGGGGTAGACTGTGAATGAGGTGGAGGGATGGAGTGAAGAGATGTAAGGGGGAGAGGGGGCTGGGCTGGGAGGCGGGACGAGTGTTGTAAATGCACAAGGCAGACTAGAAGAGGTTTGTGTCAGGGATTAGGGTGTCTAGCAATAGATGTACAGTACAGTATATATATATATTCATTAATGCAGAATAAGACAAAATCTATAAGATCTATATTTTCCAAATGTAAGATATGGCCAAAAGATATACATCCTTTGTCCAGACTGACAAGGAAAAACATAGCTACATATAATTACACTAAGCAAGGAGTACCAAACATTAACCCGGGCATAAAGATAAATAACACTACACTGATTTATACATCCAGAGTATGTTTGTTGTTGCCAAGGTATAATTATAAGCAACTGATGCTATAGTCTTTCCTTTTTTTTTTTTTTAACTTAGCAAAACATTTAAATCCAGTAGCTGCAAAAAATGCATTACCAAAGGGAATCAAGTCAGTTTGGCCACATCATCAACCGAAGAGACAAAACGGGTCAGGAGTCAACTACCTAGCCAGACCAGGGAGACATGAGATATAGGCTGCCCGAACATAGAATGAGGAAAGGAAAACTACTCAAAATTAGTCAAGCTGATGACGAAAGCTCAAGGGAGAGGGAGGAAATAACCCTAGCCCTCCCCCCATCAAGCCCCAGTCGCCGGCCCCGAAGCCCCCC
>JBAKBP010036510.1:0-18319 GCA_037953745.1 Lithodes maja | reverse complement strand
GTGAGATAAAGCTGTTGGAGTGGCTTTGTTATGTGTGCTTAGTCTGTATACGTCGTCAGGATGTCCACTGACTGGTTGCGAGCATGTGAAACATGCTAGGACACTACCGCACCCACTAAATGTCCGCCATGGCAGGGATTCGATCCCGGGTCTTGCAGATGCACACGTGAGCGTGCTCACCACTCGACCGCGTGGATGAGGTGGGAATACCAGGCCGGCCCCCTTAGTCGTAGCCATAGGTTTGTCATGGCTCCATCGATAACGTCATCACCAATAACATTATTATCATCATCATTAGAGAGAGAGAGACTATACAAAACTAAAATACCCGATTTAGTAGTCACCACCATGCCAGTTCGACAAGAGAAAAGAAAGGGAACAGAAGGAGGGGAGACTCAAACAAAAGAACCATGGAGACACACACTGCAGAGAAAACGAAGAAAGACCAATGAAGGAGAGACTAAGATAAAACAAACAAAGACGAAAGAAGTAGACATGAAGATAAAAAGAACGAAGAGCCCAGGAATACCAAACAATCAACAACCACTCAGCAGGCAAAGACAAAACCAGGAACAAGGACCAGAAGGCAACCACAGAGAAGGAAAATTCACCACCACAGTAGAAACCAAACGCAACATCAAAACCACAGACGACAACAAAAGCCACAGCAAAACCATCAACACATGGCCGCCCAAATTCTGCCTTCACACCACTACACCAGAATAAACGAGACGCCAGGATTGCCACCATAAATCCTCCTCTACCACCCACACCAGGCAAGACAATTCAGATCACCATCAATAACCACGAGGCTACAAAGAAAAAGATAGTGTACAGTTAGAAGCAGAAGGACCAACACACACACACAACAAAGGAGCAGTTGCGCCGTTCTTCCGCGCAGAGGCCTACCCACCAGCCCGCGAACTTCTAGGGGGTCTACTTAATCCCCCCCAGAATACGCCCCCTGTACTTATGACCTTCTGACCTCTGCACAATTGACCTGGGACATAGCAGCCAAAGTCGTCACTACCCCAACGAAAACTAAGGTAAAGCAAGCAATTCTAGGGCTTGATTTACTTACATAATATAAACTTTCAAGTTCTAAAATTAAACCTCCCATTCAAGTAAAGATTGAAACCATGGTGAAAGTCTTTCAAGGTTTGAGTTCTTTTCCCTATTAAAGAATTGATATTGACACATGCCATGGTATAGTGCTTAATATTAGGCTGCACCTTTGGTATTAGAAGCATAACCACAAGGACATGTCCCCACCTTACTTCTTTTGCCAAAACCGCACTCTTAAACTATAGAAAGGTACTTGCCATGGTAAAGGTCATTCCAATAGTTCGGGCTTTGCGAGATACCGTCTCAATAACGGCACTCCACATATAGAATTCCATACTGAATCTGTCTAACACCATGGTCAAACACATATGCAGTAAACATGTTTAAACACCGAACTTGGGTTCTTTGAACACTTTTAAAACAGTCAGTGGCAGATCGAGTGAATTTAATAAGTTCATGATCGTACTATCTCCTAGCATTAGCCCGATACCTTGTCACTGTGTCATGACACTAGCGACACTATATTAAAGACCATAAGTCAAGAGTACCGGAATAGAACTTCACCACCGATTAGTATAAAGGTCAGGATAGATGAGCAATAGTAACTCAGGACATGTCCTCGTTCAGGCTCGCGTTAGTCGGATGGTATATACCTTATGTCATGACATAAAGAAGCTACCATTCAAGACCCAAAACCAACTAATCCATCTGTATCCCTATCCACATCATCCACACGGCAGGATCACCTAAGCAGCTCAACAGAACCTAGACGACCGGACTTGATAACTCTCATCTCTACCCAGACTGTGCTAACCACTCCAGACCTTCAAAGTGTTATATTAAGAGTGTTATTTAAATCTCTTTAACTCATACACCAGTGCGACCCCAGTGTAATACTTAGGAAAATAGAGCGACTTATACGATTCTGTTTATATTTTACACCAGTGCGACCCAGGTAAAATACTTAGGAAAAAAATAGAGCCACGCATAGGACTCTGTTTTATTCCAACACCAGTGTGACCCAGGTGAAATACTTAGGAAAAGTAGAGCAACTCATATTACTCTATTTTATTTCTACACCAGTGCAACCCCAGTGTAATACTTAGAGAATAGAGTACTTCGACTCTGTTTTATTCTTACACCAGTGCGACCAGGTGTATTGTGTTATTCCTAAATAATACGATATAATTGATAAACCCTGAATACGCTGAGGAAGCTAAGTATATCTCTTACAGTTAATGCGAGAGACGAGATAAAGTATAAAAGAGTACCAGTATAAATTATACCCTAAAGTCTAAACCAGTGACTTAAGGTGTATAGCGCATAGTAGAAAGAAAGAGAAAAACAAGTATATTCCTAGTTCCCTTGTGGATCCTCGCCCGTGATAGGCTCATATACTGTATATATATATATCCATTGTTCTAGCATAAATAAGTATTGTTGTCCTACATATTGGACTATTGATTAAAGTTGTTAATGAGATGTACTAAATGTTATATTTTACCCTTTACTCCTTCTGTGCATGTGTTGTATGATTTTTACTTCTCCAGTCGAGTAGAACCTACCAAATTTCAACACAAACACGATAAAAACCCTGGCATAAAAAAAACATTAATCAAGCGTGAGATGTTGGACAATATACGTGTTTTCCCTTGAACTTGACGGTACAATATCCTTTATTAATCATCACCACACTTAATCCTCAGCTCAATGACACCTTAACCCATTATGTACCAGCGACGTCTTTTTTATTCAAGTTCAGCAACATTTAGACGATTGTATTAAGCTTAGGAAAGGATATATGGTAGTTAAAAGGAGTATTTGAGATAGTATATGCAGTCTTTCAATGGGTGGACGTTCCTCCTACACTGAATAAAATCGTCAATAGTTGCCATAATATAATATAAAGAATGTTACTGAATGGGTTAAATTGCTCAGGGTTGATTGGCTTCCTTTGACCCATCTGCGACCCTAGAGAAAGTCAATGCCCGAAGACGATAGCCCCCTTGACATTCTAACAGCAGTGTACCCGAACGTAGGACTTCCAGCACGGTAGTCTTAAGGGGGGATAGTTTTTTTTTTTGGCCCCTCCTTTATCCTCATGCTTAGTATATTAGTTTCGATATTGTAAGACGTTCATTCCATTAGCTTGACAATTTTGAGACCTTTCGCCCCATTTCTTTGTCAATATTAACATATTTCGTACCATTTACGTGTCAATTTTTTCCTGAGGAGCGATAGCGAGCCTGTAATTTTAGAAGGAACCGGCCTTCGGCCGGGCCATTTTTATAATAGAAAATGTACACATTTATCTTGAAAGAGGGTGTAGGGGGGTCTTTTTAAGTTTGATGGAGGTCTAGCGATGAAACTAAAAAAATATATAAAAATAATTAAATAATAAATAATTAAATACACACCAAAAACCAAGCACTAATTTGTTCTGCCGTTTCGTTTATTTTTCTGTAAGAGATAGACAGACACACAAACAGACAACTAGGTAAATAGATAGATCGATCGATCGATCGATAGATAGATAGATAGATTGATAGATATATAGATAGGAAGATAGAGAGATATATTTGCATAACAAGGATATCACGGAATAAAGAGAGAGAGAGAGAGAGAGAGAGAGAGAGAGAGAGAGAGAGAGAGAGAGAGAGAGAGAGAGAGAGAGAGAGAGCGCGAGAGAGCGCGCGAGAGCGAGCAAGGTCGGGGGGCTAACTGGACGTGTAAGCAAAATTTAATTGGGCAGCTGTTTACGGAACTAGAATTTGTCGCGTCAGTGAATTTCCTGGACTTATTATTTTCGTATTATGTAGATTCACTTTTTGTAATACGATGTCACATTTTTAAATATTACTTCAACCCCTTCAGCCTTTTACTTTTAATGTGGCTACATTTAGAGCATTGTATGCAGTTTAAGGGGGAGGTAGTTGCTTTTTGTTAGCCCCTTCTCCCTCATGTTTAGCATAATAGTTTTGATATTTTAAGACGTTCGGCCCATTAGTTTGGCGATTTTAACACCTTTAGCTCCATTTCGTTGTCAATTTTAAGACCTATCGTGCCATATAGGTGTCGATTTGTTTCCTGGCGAGCGATAGCGAGCCTGTACATATAAGAGGAACCGGCCTTCGGCCGGAACATTTTACTACCGAAAATGTTTTAAATTTAACTTGAGGGGCGGTCTAGGGGGTATTTTTCTAAGTTTGAGGGAGGTCTACAGTAGTGAGTAAACTAGAAAATAAATGAACACATGAATTATTAGACCATAAAGCCAGCCACTAGCCTCTTAAGGACCTATGTGTTATTGAGAGGGATGATTGGGTTCGTTTTTGCTCCTTTGAATCATGTTGGTATATTATAATCTAGAGAAAATTGCATAATGGTAACCAGAACACGATGAAAAGAATGTCATCGTCGTGAAGGGGTTAACCCTTACAGTACCTGTGCCGTCTATTTAAGTTCATTCTGGCTCTTATCAGACGATTTTATTCAGTTTAAATAGTGCCTCAAGCATTTAACAGGCTTCGAACTATCTCACTTTGCCCGTTTTACTAATTACCAGGCTTAGAACTATCTCACTTAATTAGCCTTTTTTTATTACGACATATCCTTCCTATAAACTGCATGAAATTGTCTGAATATAGCTAGAATATAATACAAAAGCCGTCGCCGGTACAGAAGGGGCTAACAACGTGTTTATAGTGTCTTACAACCCAGGAGAGGATAACAATGTTATCCTCTCCTGGGTTGTCTACAGTAAATATAGGTAGAATATAATACAAAAGCCGTCGCCGGTACAGAAGGGGCTAACAACGTGTTTATAGTGTCTTACAACCCAGGAGAGGATAACAATGTTATCCTCTCCTGGGTTGTCTACAGAAAATATAGGTAGAATATAATACAAAAGCCGTCGCCGGTACAGAAGGGGCTAACAACGTGTTTATAGTGTCTTACAACCCAGGAGAGGATAACAATGTTATCCTCTCCTGGGTTGTCTACAGTAAATATAGGTAGAATATAATACAAAAGCCGTCGCCGGTACAGAAGGGGCTAACAACGTGTTTATAGTGTCTTACAACCCAGGAGAGGATAACAATGTTATCCTCTCCTGGGTTGTCTACAGAAAATATAGGTAGAATATAATACAAAAGCCGTCGCCGGTACAGAAGGGGCTAACAACGTGTTTATAGTGTCTTACAACCCAGGAGAGGATAACAATGTTATCCTCTCCTGGGTTGTCTACAGTAAATATAGGTAGAATATAATACAAAAGCTGTCGCCGGTACAGAAGGGGCTAACGTGTTTATAGTGTCTTACAACCCAGGAGAGGATAACAATATTATCCCGAGCCTTTTTGAAAGTGGGAAACTATTGAAGACAGATAATACACTTACAAATAAACATAACTTATTGAAAGGCGTCGTCGTGGTCATAATACTTAAGGGGGTTCACCGATTTGTTTTTATCTCTCTCTCCTTTGCTCTCTTTCCCTGGCTTGTATCCATTCGGGCCCATTCAGCTAGACGTTTATCCCCATCCAGGTGTCGATTTCTTCCTGGCAAGCGATAGCGAGCCAACATTGTATGGAGAAATCCGGCTTCGCCGGAGAAATTTTTCTATCGAAAAATTTAAAAATTAGCTTACTGTTAAAACAAAACTAAATATATGTTGGCTCGCTACCGCTCGCCAGGAAAATATTGACACCTGGATGGGGGTAAACGTCTTAAAATAGTAGGCTGAATGGGTTCTAATGGATACAAACCGAAGAGTGAGAGAGAAAAAAGCATGCGAGGTGGGCTCCCTTCGGGGTAGGGTATATTGTTTGGTCTACTTACTCATTTAATTATTTGTTTAGTTTTGTTGTTAGACCTTCATCAAGCTTTAAAAACACCCCCTAGACTACCCTTCGAGATAAATTTGTACATTTTTCGGTAGAAGAATGTCCAGACCGAAGGCCAGTTTCTCTTAATAATAGAGACTCGCTATCGCTCGCCAGCCAAGCATTTACACCTACAGTAAATGGCACAACATATCCTAATATTAACAAAAATATTGGGTGAAAAGTCTTCAAATTGCCAAACTTTTGGAACGAACGTCTTAAAATCTAAAAGATAATGGGGCTACACATGAGAGATGAATGAGTCCAGAAAAGAAACTACTCCCCTGAAACATAAGCCAATGATAACAACAACACAGTGAACGTTAACCAGGGAGTCTCAGTAATGACGTACCAAATAATATATTATCCGAATAGTGATTTTCCTATCGACAAGGTGTGTGGATAATACATAAATTATACACACACCTTATATATATATATATATATATATATATATATATATATATATATATATATATATATATATATATACTGTATATAATATATATAAATATATGTATATATATATATATATATTGAGAATATATCACAAATACACGTGAGCCACTAAATGTTTCTAGTCTCTCAGTGGGGATCGAACCATCGACCATCAGAACGATAGCCGACGCTTAATCAATTACACCACGGCAGTCAAAAGACACTCAGCCTTCTATCCTATTTATGTTAGGGAGAAGGGAAACCCACTAGGCGAATATATTTCAATTCAAACCTAGTTGTAGGATCCATATTTCCAGAATACCATACACGGATTTTTTGAGTGTCCCGACGCAACTCGGGTTGAAATTGATTTCATTTAATTCTAACCCACAAAGCATGAGAGTTACAAATATTGAGAATATATCACAAATACACGTGAGCCACTAAATGTTTCTAGTCTCTCAGTGGGGATCGAACCATCGACCATCAGAACGATAGCCGACGCTTAATCAATTACACCACGGCAGTCAAAAGACACTCAGCCTTCTATCCTATTTATGTTAGGGAGAAGGGAAACCCACTAGGCGAATATATTTCAATTCAAACCTAGTTGTAGGATCCATATTTCCAGAATACCATACACGGATTTTTTGAGTGTCCCGACGCAACTCGGGTTGAAATTGATTTCATTTAATTCTAACCCACAAAGCATGAGAGTTACAAATATTGAGAATATATCACAAATACACGTGAGCCACTAAATGTTTCTAGTCTCTCAGTGGGGATCGAACCATCGACCATCAGAACGATAGCCGACGCTTAATCAATTACACCACGGCAGTCAAAAGACACTCAGCCTTCTATCCTATTTATGTTAGGGAGAAGGGAAACCCACTAGGCGAATATATTTCAATTCAAACCTAGTTGTAGGATCCATATTTCCAGAATACCATACACGGATTTTTTGAGTGTCCCGACGCAACTCGGGTTGAAATTGATTTCATTTAATTCTAACCCACAAAGCATGAGAGTTACAAATATTGAGAATATATCACAAATACACGTGAGCCACTAAATGTTTCTAGTCTCTCAGTGGGGATCGAACCATCGACCATCAGAACGATAGCCGACGCTTAATCAATTACACCACGGCAGTCAAAAGACACTCAGCCTTCTATCCTATTTATGTTAGGGAGAAGGGAAACCCACTAGGCGAATATATTTCAATTCAAACCTAGTTGTAGGATCCATATTTCCAGAATACCATACACGGATTTTTTGAGTGTCCCGACGCAACTCGGGTTGAAATTGATTTCATTTAATTCTAACCCACAAAGCATGAGAGTTACAAATATTGAGAATATATCACAAATACACGTGAGCCACTAAATGTTTCTAGTCTCTCAGTGGGGATCGAACCATCGACCATCAGAACGATAGCCGACGCTTAATCAATTACACCACGGCAGTCAAAAGACACTCAGCCTTCTATCCTATTTATGTTAGGGAGAAGGGAAACCCACTAGGCGAATATATTTCAATTCAAACCTAGTTGTAGGATCCATATTTCCAGAATACCATACACGGATTTTTTGAGTGTCCCGACGCAACTCGGGTTGAAATTGATTTCATTTAATTCTAACCCACAAAGCATGAGAGTTACAAATATTGAGAATATATCACAAATACACGTGAGCCACTAAATGTTTCTAGTCTCTCAGTGGGGATCGAACCATCGACCATCAGAACGATAGCCGACGCTTAATCAATTACACCACGGCAGTCAAAAGACACTCAGCCTTCTATCCTATTTATGTTAGGGAGAAGGGAAACCCACTAGGCGAATATATTTCAATTCAAACCTAGTTGTAGGATCCATATTTCCAGAATACCATACACGGATTTTTTGAGTGTCCCGACGCAACTCGGGTTGAAATTGATTTCATTTAATTCTAACCCACAAAGCATGAGAGTTACAAATATTGAGAATATATCACAAATACACGTGAGCCACTAAATGTTTCTAGTCTCTCAGTGGGGATCGAACCATCGACCATCAGAACGATAGCCGACGCTTAATCAATTACACCACGGCAGTCAAAAGACACTCAGCCTTCTATCCTATTTATGTTAGGGAGAAGGGAAACCTTTTGTGATATATTTGTGATATATTCTCAATATTTGTAACTCTCATGCTTTGTGGGTTAGAATTAAATGAAATCAATTTCAACCCGAGTTGCGTCGGGACACTCAAAAAATCCGTGTATGGTATTCTGGAAATATGGATCCTACAACTAGGTTTGAATTGAAATATATTCGCCTAGTGGGTTTCCCTTCTCCCTAACATAAATAGGATAGAAGGCTGAGTGTCTTTTGACTGCCGTGGTGTAATTGATTAAGCGTCGGCTATCGTTCTGATGGTCGATGGTTCGATCCCCACTGAGAGACTAGAAACATTTAGTGGCTCACGTGTATTTGTGATATATTCTCAATATTTGTAACTCTCATGCTTTGTGGGTTAGAATTAAATGAAATCAATTTCAACCCGAGTTGCGTCGGGACACTCAAAAAATCCGTGTATGGTATTCTGGAAATATGGATCCTACAACTAGGTTTGAATTGAAATATATTCGCCTAGTGGGTTTCCCTTCTCCCTAACATAAATAGGATAGAAGGCTGAGTGTCTTTTGACTGCCGTGGTGTAATTGATTAAGCGTCGGCTATCGTTCTGATGGTCGATGGTTCGATCCCCACTGAGAGACTAGAAACATTTAGTGGCTCACGTGTATTTGTGATATATTCTCAATATTTGTAACTCTCATGCTTTGTGGGTTAGAATTAAATGAAATCAATTTCAACCCGAGTTGCGTCGGGACACTCAAAAAATCCGTGTATGGTATTCTGGAAATATGGATCCTACAACTAGGTTTGAATTGAAATATATTCGCCTAGTGGGTTTCCCTTCTCCCTAACATAAATAGGATAGAAGGCTGAGTGTCTTTTGACTGCCGTGGTGTAATTGATTAAGCGTCGGCTATCGTTCTGATGGTCGATGGTTCGATCCCCACTGAGAGACTAGAAACATTTAGTGGCTCACGTGTATTTGTGATATATTCTCAATATTTGTAACTCTCATGCTTTGTGGGTTAGAATTAAATGAAATCAATTTCAACCCGAGTTGCGTCGGGACACTTAAAAAAATCCGTGTATGGTATTCTGGAAATATGGATCCTACAACTAGGTTTGAATTGAAATATATTCGCCTAGTGGGTTTCCCTTCTCCCTAACATAAATAGGATAGAAGGCTGAGTGTCTTTTGACTGCCGTGGTGTAATTGATTAAGCGTCGGCTATCGTTATGATGGTCGATGGTTCGATCCCCACTGAGAGACTAGAAACATTTAGTGGCTCACGTGTATTTGTGATATATTCTCAATATTTGTAACTCTCATGCTTTGTGGGTTAGAATTAAATGAAATCAATTTCAACCCGAGTTGCGTCGGGACACTCAAAAAATCCGTGTATGGTATTCTGGAAATATGGATCCTACAACTAGGTTTGAATTGAAATATATTCGCCTAGTGGGTTTCCCTTCTCCCTAACATAAATAGGATAGAAGGCTGAGTGTCTTTTGACTGCCGTGGTGTAATTGATTAAGCGTCGGCTATCGTTCTGATGGTCGATGGTTCGATCCCCACTGAGAGACTAGAAACATTTAGTGGCTCACGTGTATTTGTGATATATTCTCAATATTTGTAACTCTCATGCTTTGTGGGTTAGAATTAAATGAAATCAATTTCAACCCGAGTTGCGTCGGGACACTCAAAAAATCCGTGTATGGTATTCTGGAAATATGGATCCTACAACTAGGTTTGAATTGAAATATATTCGCCTAGTGGGTTTCCCTTCTCCCTAACATAAATAGGATAGAAGGCTGAGTGTCTTTTGACTGCCGTGGTGTAATTGATTAAGCGTCGGCTATCGTTCTGATGGTCGATGGTTCGATCCCCACTGAGAGAATAGAAACATTTAGTGGCTCACGTGTATTTGTGATATATTCTCAATATTTGTAACTCTCATGCTTTGTGGGTTAGAATTAAATGAAATCAATTTCAACCCGAGTTGCGTCGGGACACTCAAAAAAAAAAAAAAAAAAAAAAATCCGTGTATGGTATTCTGGAAATATGGATCCTACAACTAGGTTTGAATTGAAATATATTCGCCTAGTGGGTTTCCCTTCTCCCTAACATAAATAGGATAGAAGGCTGAGTGTCTTTTGACTGCCGTGGTGTAATTGATTAAGCGTCGGCTATCGTTCTGATGGTCGATGGTTCGATCCCCACTGAGAGACTAGAAACATTTAGTGGCTCACGTGTATTTGTGATATATTCTCAATATTTGTAACTCTCATGCTTTGTGGGTTAGAATTAAATGAAATCAATTTCAACCCGAGTTGCGTCGGGACACTCAAAAAATCCGTGTATGGTATTCTGGAAATATGGATCCTACAACTAGGTTTGAATTGAAATATATTCGCCTAGTGGGTTTCCCTTCTCCCTAACATAAATAGGATAGAAGGCTGAGTGTCTTTTGACTGCCGTGGTGTAATTGATTAAGCGTCGGCTATCGTTCTGATGGTCGATGGTTCGATCCCCACTGAGAGACTAGAAACATATATATATATATATATATATATATATACTGTATATATTTATATATATATCAGATGGTATTATCTAGAGATATCTACATTAAATTTAATTAAGGAAGTAGTCAGATTGAGTTCAATTCATATTAATTTAATTAAGTGTTTTTCCGAGTAACACCCCTTTCTTTCACTTCAAAAAAATCGAAAAGACGAGAAAAGAAATCATATCAAATCTTGAGAATGAAACTGGCGAGGATCTGAGTGATGGAGGCAGGCTGTGAGAGATTAACAACTGGCGAGGATCTGAGTGATGGAGGCAGGCTGTGAGAGATTAACAACTGGCGAGGATCTGAGTGATGGAGGCAGGCTGTGAGAGATTAACAACTGGCGAGGATCTGAGTGATGGAGGCAGGCTGTGAGAGATTAACAACTGGCGAGGATCTGAGTGATGGAGGCAGGCTGTGAGAGATTAACAACTGGTGAGGATCTGAGTGATGGAGGCAGGCTGTGAGAGATTAACAACTGGCGAGGATCTGAGTGATGGAGGCAGGCTGTGAGAGATTAACAACTGGCGAGGATCTGAGTGATGGAGGCAGGCTGTGAGAGATTAACAACTGGCGAGGATCTGAGTGATGGAGGCAGGCTGTGAGAGATTAACAACTGGCGAGGATCTGAGTGATGGAGGCAGGCTGTGAGAGATTAACAACTGGCGAGGATCTGAGTGATGGAGGCAGGCTGTGAGAGATTAACAACTGGCGAGGATCTGAGTGATGGAGGCAGGCTGTGAGAGATTAACAACTGGACAAATTAAAGTACCCGGAAAAGTGAGAGAGAAATAGACAGAGAGAGATAGAGATATAATTATTTTCTAGGAACAGGTAGTATCTCAAAAAAAGAACCTTGCAGTCCAGTCCAGTTTAGTTCCAGAAGCTTGGAAGCTTGCAAATGTAGTTCCGATCTTCAAAAAAGGTGATAAATCGATAGCATCCAATTACCGTCCCATTAGTCTCACATCAATCATAGGAAAGTTGCTAGAGTCCATTATTGCTAGGAAAATTAGAAGCCACTTAGTAAAATTTTACTTAATAAATTCTTCTCAGCATGGATTCACTCAGGGACGTTCTTGCCTTACTAATTTGCTTAACTTTTTCTCAGAGGTATATGAAGCAGTAGATAGTGACAAGTCATATGATATTATATATTTAGATTTCTGTAAAGCTTTCGACAGAGTCCCTCATGAGAGATTGATGAGAAAGGTTGAGGCACATGGAATAGGAGGGTCGTTGTTGGGATGGATTAGGTCATGGCTAATTGGTAGGAAACAGAGAGTCAGCATAAATGGTACCAAGTCAGAGTGGGGAGCAGTCAAAAGTGGTGTCCCCCAGGGATCGGTATTAGGTCCCCTGTTATTTCTTATAAACATAAATGACCTAGATTTAGGTATAGCTAGTAGGATAAGTAAATTCGCAGACGATACTAAAATAGGGAGATCAATTGATTCAGATAGCGATATAGAGTGCCTCCAAAGGGATCTAGATACCTTACATGAATGGTCAGTAAATTGGCAGATGAAGTTTAACATTGACAAATGCAAGGTATTAAAAATAGGGAAGATGCAAACAAATGTTAAATATAAACTAGCTAATTTAGAATTAGAAAATTCAGACTGCGAGAAAGATCTAGGTGTGTTTGTTAGCAATGATTTGAAGCCTAGAAAACAGTGTATACGCGTTCGTAATAAGGCAAACAGGATTCTCGGGTTCATCTCTAGGAGTGTGAGTAACAGAACTGCTGATGTTATCTTAAAACTTTACTTGTCATTAGTGAGACCCCATATGGATTATGCTGTCCAATTTTGGTGTCCTTATTACAGAATGGACATAGATTCATTGGAGAGAGTTCAGCGTAGAATGACAGAAATGATCCATAATATTAGAAATTTTCCGTATGAAGAAAGGTTGAAGAAATTAGGTTTACATTCGTTAGAGAGACGCAGAGTTAGAGGGGATATGATAGAGGTGTTCAAGTGGGTTAGTGGGATTAACAAAGGGGACATGACAAATGTACTAAAGCTCAGTGATAGCGAAAGAACTCGTACCAATGGTTTCAAATTAGATAAATTTCGTTTCAGAATAGATATAGGCAAATATTGGTTTGGTAACAGAGTTGTAGATGGGTGGAATAGGCTACCAAGTGATGTAGTTGGATCAAGAACGATAGGGAGCTTTAAGATAAAATTAGATACGTATATGGACGAGAAGGGTTGGGTGTGAAGGGGGATCAGCAGGGTTGGGCCAATCAGCGCTCTGCAGACCCCGTAATCCTGCGTTAATCTCTAACCGTTTTAGTAAGATGATCCTCAGGGTATTAAAGTATTGAGCCTATAATTGGGCTTTGTAATTGGGGTTGTGTGGGACAGGGATCTGCCTTGCTTGGGCCAATCGGCTTTCTGCAGACTCCCATTTTCTTATGTTCTTATGTTCTTATTCCGGGGAGTTACTCGAAATGGAAGGAGAGAGATTGTTTAGTGCACTACACTCAGTACGGTGTGATAAATGCCTCTATTCTCTTCTTGAACCGCTCTACTGAAAAACTGTTTACAACTTCTAAAGGATGTTTGTTCCAGGTAGAACATATTATTTGATTTGAAAAAGTGACCACAAGTACTAGTGCTGAACCTTTTTAATTCTAACTTTCAGCCATGGTTGCGTGTTGTATTAATATTAAGGCTAAGCATTTTACTGTTATCCATATTGTCAAACCAATTATGTATTTATATACTTTAATGAGTTGACCTCGTAGTCTGCGTGTTTCCAACAGAAAGGGATAAAGAGCTCCCAACCGGTCCTCATAGTTCAGCCTTCCAATCGATGAAATATGTTTTGTAGCCCTACCTTGTACTCTTTCCAGTCATTCTATATAGTTCCTGATTGCTGGAGATCAGAACTGAACATCATACTCCAGAAGAGGCCGTATTAGAGCGTTGTAAATTTAAAATTGCCTCTTAATATAGCCCAGTAATTTATAATTGCCTCTTAATATAACCCAGTAATTTATAATTGCCTCTTAATATAGCCCAGTAATTTATAATTGCCTCTTAATATAGCCCAGTAATTTATAATTGCCTCTTAATATAGCCCAGTAATTTATAATTGCCTCTTAATATAGCCCAGTAATTTCTGAGCTTTCTTCTTTACTTTAGTGAACTGCTTGGAAAACTTTAAGTCACCTCTAATCAGAACACCCAACTCCTTTTCCAAGTCAGTCACTTCCAGGAGCATTCCTAATAGTGAATAGAGTATCTTGGTGTTTGCTCGGCCGATATGCATCACCTTGCACTTTTCCAAGTTTAATGGCATCTGCCATGTCTCAGACCATTCGCCCAGTCCGTTAAAATCCATCCTGAGCTGTTCAACCCTTTTAATGTTCTTCACATTCAATCCAAGCTTTATGTCATCTGCAAACTTGGAGATCACACTCAACAGACCAATATCGATGTCATTGACTCATATGATAAACAGAAGTGGAACTCTAGAAGTGACTGAAGTCCACTCAGAAGAAACACCGTTGATTACCACTCATTGCTGCCTGCTTGTTACCTAACTTTCTATACAATTTGTGACCTCTGTATTGATACCTAGCGCACCTGCTTCTGACATTAACCTGCAATGAGGCACTTTATCAAAGGCTTTTTGAAAATCTAAGTAACAGATTTTTATCCAGAAAATTCGTAAGCATGATCGGTGTCACTTGAATCCATTTTGGAATCTATAATAAAGTTGTGAATTTCCAGGTAGTCAACTATCTTGTCTAGTAGTATCCCTTTCTAAATGTTTTACTAAGATAAAAAGCAAGCTAATAGGCAGATAATTCTTGGGACATTAACAATCCCCTTGCGTAAAGATTTGGGTCACATTGGCCAGTGTCCAGTCTTCAGGGATCTCTCCAGTTTATAGTGATTTATTGAAGATTTCTGCCAAGAAAGGTGTGATTTCATCTCACATTTCTCATACAACTCATACAACATCTGGGTCAAATGACTTGAAGCTATTTAATTTCCGTATTCTTTTTGCTACATCCTCTGGGGTACATCTAAATCTGCCAAGAATTTCACCCTGATGCACTCATCCTGGACTTGGCATGTTACTGGTATTATCCCTTGTTAATACTGAGGCAAAACAGTAATTTAGCAATTTAGCTATATCAGCGTCAGAGGTTTGTAGTTGGCCTTTTGACCGTTTTATCCACAGATAATGTGGTTACAGTCTCACGTCCTAAATGTAAGCTTTCCAGGCGACCCTGTCAAGGGCTGGCTCTGTTGTCAAGTTCTTTATTTTGAGATAATTCTAGGTCCACTCCTACGCGCAGCTCCCCCCACGTTCACAGTCTGGCATTTCTTCACCCAGTTCTGATCATCCATTCTCTCCACATATCCAAACTAACCAAGTCGGCTCGTGCGCATCACTTCACTGACACTCCTAATGCCCAGACACCTTCTCAATTCCTCGCTCGATACCCTGTCCCTAAGGCCTTCAATATTTGCTCGACGGAAACTAGTTTCCTACTATAAGAACTGGGGGTCTCCTGCAAAAGCTGCAAGAGAGAACCTAATTAGATTGTGGTCACAACCTCCGTGAGATTCCCCAACAGACAAGCTGGTCACACTTTCTTTTTCAGTGGTGAACACAGGATCTAGTATATTGTTGCTTCTAGATGGCTCATTCACCCACTGGGTTAACAAATAATCATGAGGAAAGTCCACAGGACGCCTACCTTCAACATTGGCAGTTCTTGCGTCTCAGTTTACCAGGCAACTAAAGTCACCTAAGATCATATTGGTTGTGCTGTCGATGAAACCACTAAGGCTTGTGTACAGAAGTTCATCCTTTTCAAAAAATTTATGTGGAAGCCTGTACACCAGAACAACCATATATAAATAACTCTATAGATAGAGTTACCTAGATTGAGGTCTACTCCTAACAGAGAGAGAGAGAGAGAGAGAGAGAGAGAGAGAGAGAGAGAGAAAGCGCCAGATGTCAGGACTGACAAACAACAAAAGGACGAGCCAGCCATTGTCAACGTGATCTCAAAGTGCCCCATTATCTCTCTCTCTCTCTCTCTCTCCCAATAAACTAATTCTCTCTCTCTCCTCCCAACTCCCCCCCCCCCCCCCCCCGCCTCTCTCCCCTCCAACGACTTCCGTTTTACGAGGAGTGCCCACCAGGGTGAATACAGCCCCTCAATAAACTAATCCTCTCTCTCTCTCTCTCTCTCCCTTTCGTTCTCTCTCTCTCATTCTCTCACTTCCATTTTCTCACTCTCACCCCCGCCCTTCTCTCTCTCTCTCTCTCTCTCTCTCTCTCTCTCGTTCATATCTCTCCATCTCTCTCTCCCTTTCGTTCCCTCTCTCTCTCTCTCTCTCCTCGCTCATATCTCTCTCTCTCGCTAATATATATATATATATATATATCTCTCTCCCTCCCTCCATCTCTCTCCCTTTCGTTCTCTCTCATTCTCACCCCCCCCCCCCCTCTCTCTCTCTTTCTCTTTTCCTCTCATCCCAATTAATTTCCCCCCCCCCCACTCTTTCTTTCTTTCTTTTCCTCTCATCCCTAGTTCGTCCCCCCCCCCCCCCCCCGGGCTGCACCGCTCCGGAGCTACCGCCAAGTGTCAACAAGTACCACCGGGGGGCCCCCCCCCCCCCCTTCAAACCCCGGTTTATGAGGGGAAATAGGGGTATAAAATAAGGGCCATAGGACCATCCCCCCCACCCCCAAAACCCGTCCCAAACTTCTTTTTAAAGTGCCGACGTAACAGACACTATCCTCAACCCCCACCAACACCTTGCAACCTGCATCATCAACATCGGAACAACTTTTAAGGGAAGTGACCACTCCAACATTTTGTACCTTTCGTTTTTGCAAATTCTCCCTCACTAACCCCAAATCATGGCACCGATCAGAATTAAATGCCCCTCCTGTAACAAGAACTACTACAAGGAATGGTATCCGCGTCATGGGTATCCAAATGCCAAGTGTTTTATGTGTTTAACTGGTGAAAACTTTTTGCTCTTGGAGTGCACATTAGAAGCACACAAGGCACAGGTTGACGAACTGAAGAGAGATAATCTCACACTAAAGGAGACTGTAGGTGTACTTGCGCATCAAAATTTCTTACTAAAAGAGCGAGTAAAGGACATAGAGAGTAAGCAAGTCGACGTTGTTAAAAATCTTCAAAAAGAAAACCCATCCAATGATCTTTATCAGACAGTAGTCAACAGGCGTAACAAGAACAAATCCCAAGGGAATGGAAAAGCGACACCAGGTATCCCTATCAAAAACAGATTTGCTGTTCTCGCCGAAAACAATGAACACGAGGTAACTGACCACGTGAATGGGAATGGGAATGGAAAAGCGACACCAGGTAACCCCATCAAAAACAGATTTGCACACGAGGTAACTGACCACGTGAAAGCAAGCTCGAAAGGCAAGAAAACTCCTGACAGGAAAACAACGAAACCATCAAATCACGGAGTCAGCGGGAAGGAGAAACTCACCCTAGTATATGGTGACAGTCTCATGCGAGGTCAAGGAGCTGCCTTTGCCACCAAGAACAGAGGAAAAAGGTCAGTAAAGGTCATTCCAGGCGGTAAAGTCGAACATATCTTGAAAGACATAACTAACTCCGCCATACCAGAGGGCACCTGTGTAGTCGTCAATGTTGGCTCAAATGACTGCTTTGACGGAGGTAAGGCCCCAATTAAGACCATAGAAAAAGATTTTGAGAACCTAATTAAAGTCATGAAAAGGAAGACCACGAAATGTGTGGTAAGCGGCGTCGTACCCCGGATTAAAACAAGCTCATACGGACAAAATAGAGCCATAGAAATTAACAACGCAGTCAAGGTCATGTGCGAACAAGAGAAGGTACTGTATGTGGACAATTGGACCACCTTTGTAGGGAACTCGTCCCTGTACAGCGGAGATGGCATTCATTTATCAGAAAAAGGCGTTCAGCACATGAGTGACACCCTAAATCAAGCAACCTACATTGCCCACGAAAACAACGCCAGTCAGGACCGAGAAATAACTATGCTAATAGACTCCTCTGAGTATTGATATCGCTACCCCCGGAAAAGCCCTCCCACAACCCCACCCAATCAAACTCCACCCGCACAGTTAAGAGAAATAAATAACCCCGCCCAACCCTTCCAAGTCCATCACAACCATTTAAACGAAACCGTCAACCCCAATGGCCCACAAGTTGCGAAAACTTACCTACCTGAAC
>JBAKBP010036509.1:0-18321 GCA_037953745.1 Lithodes maja | reverse complement strand
CTATAACTGGGCTATCTACACGAGAGGTAGACATATAATAGAGCTAAAATCACCCTAAAAACTAGTCTAATTAACATTGAATTGACAAAATAATATTTTCTCAAAAACTATTTTCTGAGATTGGACACTAAAGTGAATTGGTCTTGTATTGTGGAGACACAAAACGGGATTTAGAGCCTCTATAACTGGGCTATCTACACGAGAGGTAGACATATAATAGAGCTAAAATCACCCTAAAAACTAGTCTAATTAACATTGAATTGACAAAATAATATTTTCTCAAAAAATATTTTCTGAGATTGGACACTAAAGTGAATTGGTCTTGTATGGTGGAGACACAAAACGGGATTTAGAGCCTCTATAACTGGGCTATCTACACGAGAGGTAGACATATAATAGAGCTAAAATCACCCTAAAAACTAGTCTAATTAACATTGAATTGACAAAATAATATTTTCTTAAAAACTATTTTCTGAGATTGGACACTAAAGTGAATTGGTCTTGTATGGTGGAGACACAAAACGGGATTTAGAGCCTCTATAACTGGGCTATCTTAATACATGAGAGGTAGACATATAATACAGCTAAAATCACCCTAAAAACTAGTCTAATTAACATTGAATTGACAAAATAATATTTTCTCAAAAACTATTTTCTGAGATTGGACACTAAAGTGAATTGGTCTTGTATGGTGGAGACATAAAACGGGATTTAGAGCCTCTATAACTGGGCTATCTTAATACACGAGAGGTAGACATATAATAGAGCTAAAATCACCCTAAAAACTAAGATAATTAACATTGAATTGACAAAATAATATTTTCTCAAAAACTATTTTCTGAGATTGGACACTAAAGTGAATTGGTCTTGTATGGTGGAGACATAAAACGGGATTTAGAGCCTCTATAACTGGGCTATCTTAATACACGAGAGGTAGACATATAATAGAGCTAAAATCACCCTAAAAACTAAGATAATTAACATTGAATTGACAAAATAATATTTTCTCAAAAACTATTTTCTGAGATTGGACACTAAAGTGAATTGGTCTTGTATGGTGGAGACATAAAACGGGATTTAGAGCCTCTATAACTGGGCTATCTTAATACACGAGAGGTAGACATATAATAGAGCTAAAATCACCCTAAAAACTAAGATAATTAACATTGAATATTATTGACAAAATAATATTTTCTCAAAAACTATTTTCTGAGATTGGACACTACAGTGAATTGGTCTTGTATGGTGGAGACATAAAACGGGATTTAGAGCCTCTATAACTGGGCTATCTTAATACACGAGAGGTAGACATATAATAGAGCTAAAATCACCCTAAAAACTAAGATAATTAACATTGAATTGACAAAATAATATTTTCTCAAAAACTATTTTCTGAGATTGGACACTAAAGTGAATTGGTCTTGTATGGTGGAGACATAAAACGGGATTTAGAGCCTCTATAACTGGGCTATCTTAATACATGAGAGGTAGACATATAATAGAGCTAAAATCACCCTAAAAACTAAGCTAATTAACATTGAATTGACAAAATAATATTTTCTCAAAAACTATTTTCTGAGATTGGACACTAAAGTGAATTGGTCTTGTATGGTGGAGACATAAAACGGGATTTAGAGCCTCTATAACTGGGCTATCTTAATACATGAGAGGTAGACATATAATAGAGGTAAAATCACCCTAAAATCTAGTCTAATTAACATTGAATTGACAAAATAATATTTTCTCAAAAACTATTTTCTGAGATTGGACACTAAAGTGAATTGGTCTTGTATGGTGGAGACACACAATGGGATTTAGAGCCTCTATAACTGGGCTATCTTAATACATGAGAGGTAGACATATAATAGAGCTAAAATCACCCTAAAAACTAGTCTAATTAACATTGAATTGACAAAATAATATTTTCTCAAAAACTATTTTCTGAGATTGGACACTAAAGTGAATTGGTCTTGTATGGTGGAGACACACAATGGGATTTAGAGCCTCTATAACTGGGCTATCTTAATACATGAGAGGTAGACATATAATAGAGCTAAAATCACCCTAAAAACTAGTCTAATTAACATTGAATTGACAAAATAATATTTTCTCAAAAACTATTTTCTGAGATTGGACACTAAAGTGAATTGGTCTTGTATGGTGGAGACACACAATGGGATTTAGAGCCTCTATAACTGGGCTATCTTAATACATGAGAGGTAGACATATAATAGAGCTAAAATCACCCTAAAAACTAAGATAATTAACATTGAATTGACAAAATAATATTTTCTCAAAAACTATTTTCTGAGATTGGACACTAAAGTGAATTGGTCTTGTATGGTGGAGACACACAATGGGATTTAGAGCCTCTATAACTGGGCTATCTACACGAGAGGTAGACATATAATAGAGCTAAAATCACCCTAAAAACTAAGATAATTAACATTGAATTGACAAAATAATATTTTCTCAAAAACTATTTTCTGAGATTGGACACTAAAGTGAATTGGTCTTGTATGGTGGAGACACACAATGGGATTTAGAGCCTCTATAACTGGGCTATCTACACGAGAGGTAGACATATAATAGAGCTAAAATCACCCTAAAAACTAAGATAATTAACATTGAATTGACAAAATAATATTTTCTCAAAGACATATAATAGAGCTAAAATCACCCTAAAAACTAGGCTAATTAACATTGAATTGACAAAATAATAATTTCTCAAAAACTATTTTCTGAGATTGGACACTAAAGTGAATTGGTCTTGTATGGTGGAGACATAAAACGGGATTTAGAGCCTCTATAACTGGGCTATCTACACGAGAGGTAGACATATAATACAGCTAAAATCACCCTAAAAAGTAAGATAATTAACATTGAATTGACAAAATAATATTTTCTCAAAAACTATTTTCTGAGATTGGACACTAAAGTGAATTGGTCTTGTATGGTGGAGACACAAAACGGGATTTAGAGCCTCTATAACTGGGTTATCTACACGAGAGGTAGACATATAATACAGCTAAAATCACCCTAAAAACTAAGATAATTAACATTGAATTGACAAAATAATATTTTCTCAAAAACTATTTTCTGAGATTGGACACTAAAGTGAATTGGTCTTGTATGGTGGAGACACAAAACGGGATTTAGAGCCTCTATAACTGGGCTATCTACACGAGAGGTAGACATATAATAGAGCTAAAATCACCCTAAAAACTAAGATAATTAACATTGAATTGACAAAATAATATTTTCTCAAAAACTATTTTCTGAGATTGGACACTAAAGTGAATTGGTCTTGTATGGTGGAGACACAAAACGGGATTTAGAGCCTCTATAACTGGGCTATCTTAATACATGAGAGGTAGACATATAATACAGCTAAAATCACCCTAAAAACTAAGATAATTAACATTGAATTGACAAAATAATATTTTCTCAAAAACTATTTTCTGAGAATGGACACTAAAGTGAATTGGTCTTGTATGGTGGAGACATAAAACGGGATTTAGAGCCTCTATAACTGGGCTATCTACACGAGAGGTAGACATATAATACAGCTAAAATCACCCTAAAAACTAGTCTAATTAACATTGAATTGACAAAATAATATTTTCTCAAAAACTATTTTCTGAGATTGGACACTAAAGTGAATTGGTCTTGTATGGTGGAGACACAAAACGGGATTTAGAGCCTCTATAACTGGGCTATCTACACGAGAGGTAGACATATAATAGAGCTAAAATCACCCTAAAAACTAAGATAATTAACATTGAATTGACAAAATAATATTTTCTCAAAAACTATTTTCTGAGATTGGACACTAAAGTGAATTGGTCTTGTATGGTGGAGACATAAAACGGGATTTAGAGCCTCTATAACTGGGCTATCTACACGAGAGGTAGACATATAATACAGCTAAAATCACCCTAAAAACTAAGATAATTAACATTGAATTGACAAAATAATATATTCTCAAAAACTATTTTCTGAGATTGGACACTAAAGTGAATTGGTCTTGTATGGTGGAGACATAAAACGGGATTTAGAGCCTCTATAACTGGGCTATCTACACGAGAGGTAGACATATAATACAGCTAAAATCACCCTAAAAACTAAGATAATTAACATTGAATTGACAAAATAATATTTTCTCAAAAACTATTTTCTGAGATTGGACACTAAAGTGAATTGGTCTTGTATGGTGGAGACATAAAACGGGATTTAGAGCCTCTATAACTGGGCTATCTACATGAGAGGTAGACATATAATACAGCTAAAATCACCCTAAAAACTAAGATAATTAACATTGAATTGACAAAATAATAATTTCTCAAAAACTATTTTCTGAGATTGGACACTAAAGTGAATTGGTCTTGTATGGTGGAGACATAAAACGGGATTTAGAGCCTCTATAACTGGGCTATCTACACGAGAGGTAGACATATAATACAGCTAAAATCACCCTAAAAACTAAGATAATTAACATTGAATTGACAAAATAATAATTTCTCAAAAACTATTTTCTGAGATTGGACACTAAAGTGAATTGGTCTTGTATGGTGGAGACATAAAACGGGATTTAGAGCCTCTATAACTGGGCTATCTACACGAGAGGTAGACATATAATACAGCTAAAATCACCCTAAAATCTAAGATAATTAACATTGAATTGACAAAATAATAATTTCTCAAAAACTATTTTCTGAGATTGGACACTAAAGTGAATTGGTCTTGTATGGTGGAGACATAAAACGGGATTTAGAGCCTCTATAACTGGGCTATCTTAATACATGAGAGGTAGACATATAATACAGCTAAAATCACCCTAAAAACTAAGATAATTAACATTGAATTGACAAAATAATAATTTCTCAAAAACTATTTTCTGAGATTGGACACTAAAGTGATTTGGTCTTGTATGGTGGAGACACAAAACGGGATTTAGAGCCTCTATAACTGGGCTATCTTAATACATGAGAGGTAGACATATAATACAGCTAAAATCACCCTAAAAACTAAGAGAATTAACATTGAATTGACAAAATAATATTTTCTCAAAAACTATTTTCTGAGATTGGACACTAAAGTGAATTGGTCTTGTATGGTGGAGACACAAAACGGGATTTAGAGCCTCTATAACTGGGCTATCTTAATACATGAGAGGTAGACATATAATACAGCTAAAATCACCCTAAAAACTAGTCTAATTAACATTGAATTGACAAAATAATATTTTCTCAAAAACTATTTTCTGAGATTGGACACTAAAGTGAATTGGTCTTGTATGGTGGAGACATAAAAATGGGATTTAGAGCCTCTATAACTGGGCTATCTACACGAGAGGTAGACATATAATAGAGCTAAAATCACCCTAAAAACTAAGATAATTAACATTGAATTGACAAAATAATAATTTCTCAAAAACTATTTTCTGAGATTGGACACTAAAGTGAATTGGTCTTGCATGATGGAGACATAAAAACGGGATTTAGAGCCTCTATAACTGGGCTATCTACACGAGAGGTAGACATATAATACAGCTAAAATCACCCTAAAAACTAAGATAATTAACATTGAATTGACAAAATAATAATTTCTCAAAAACTATTTTCTGAGATTGGACACTAAAGTGAATTGGTCTTGCATGATGGAGACATAAAAACGGGATTTAGAGCCTCTATAACTGGGCTATCTACACGAGAGGTAGACATATAATACAGCTAAAATCACCCTAAAAACTAAGATAATTAACATTGAATTGACAAAATAATATTTTCTCAAAAACTATTTTCTGAGATTGGACACTAAAGTGAATTGGTCTTGTATGGTGGAGACACAAAACGGGATTTAGAGCCTCTATAACTGGGCTATCTACACGAGAGGTAGACATATAATACAGCTAAAATCACCCTAAAAACTAAGATAATTAACATTGAATTGACAAAATAATATTTTCTCAAAAACTATTTTCTGAGATTGGACACTAAAGTGAATTGGTCTTGTATGGTGGAGACACAAAACGGGATTTAGAGCCTCTATAACTGGGCTATCTACACGAGAGGTAGACATATAATAGAGCTAAAATCACCCTAAAAACTAAGATAATTAACATTGAATTGACAAAATAATATTTTCTCAAAAACTATTTTCTGAGATTGGACACTACAGTGAATTGGTCTTGTATGGTGGAGACATAAAACGGGATTTAGAGCCTCTATAACTGGGCTATCTACACGAGAGGTAGACATATAATAGAGCTAAAATCACCCTAAAAACTAGTCTAATTAACATTGAATTGACAAAATAATATTTTCTCAAAAACTATTTTCTGAGATTGGACACTAAAGTGAATTGGTCTTGTATGGTGGAGACATAAAACGGGATTTAGAGCCTCTATAACTGGGCTATCTACACGAGAGGTAGACATATAATACAGCTAAAATCACCCAAAAAACTAGTCTAATTAACATTGAATTGACAAAATAATAATTTCTCAAAAACTATTTTCTGAGATTGGACACTAAAGTGAATTGGTCTTGTATGGTGGAGACATAAAACGGGATTTAGAGCCTCTATAACTGGGCTATCTACACGAGAGGTAGACATATAATACAGCTAAAATCACCCTAAAAACTAAGATAATTAACATTGAATTGACAAAATAATAATTTCTCAAAAACTATTTTCTGAGATTGGACACTAAAGTGAATTGGTCTTGTATGGTGGAGACACAAAACGGGATTTAGAGCCTCTATAACTGGGCTATCTTAATACATGAGAGGTAGACATATAATACAGCTAAAATCACCCTAAAAACTAGTCTAATTAACATTGAATTGACAAAATAATATTTTCTCAAAAACTATTTTCTGAGATTGGACACTAAAGTGAATTGATCTTGTATGGTGGAGACACAAAACGGGATTTAGAGCCTCTATAACTGGGCTATCTTAATACATGAGAGGTAGACATATAATACAGCTAAAATCACCCTAAAAACTAGTCTAATTAACATTGAATTGACAAAATAATATTTTCTCAAAAACTATTTTCTGAGATTGGACACTAAAGTGAATTGGTCTTGTATGGTGGAGACACAAAACGGGATTTAGAGCCTCTATAACTCGGCTATCTCAATACATGAGAGGTAGACATATAATACAGCTAAAATCACCCTAAAAACTAGTCTAATTAACATTGAATTGACAAAATAATATTTTCTCAAAAACTATTTTCTGAGATTGGACACTAAAGTGAATTGGTCTTGTATGGTGGAGACACAAAACGGGATTTAGAGCCTCTATAACTGGGCTATCTTAATACATGAGAGGTAGACATATAATAGAGCTAAAATCACCCTAAAAACTAGTCTAATTAACATTGAATTGACAAAATAATATTTTCTCAAAAACTATTTTCTGAGATTGGACACTAAAGTGAATTGGTCTTGTATGGTGGAGACACAAAACGGGATTTAGAGCCTCTATAACTGGGCTATCTTAATACATGAGAGGTAGACATATAATAGAGCTAAAATCACCCTAAAAACTAGTCTAATTAACATTGAATTGACAAAATGATATTTTCTCAAAAACTATTTTCTGAGATTGGACACTAAAGTGAATTGGTCTTGTATGGTGGAGACACAAAACGGGATTTAGAGCCTCTATAACTGGGCTATCTTAATACATGAGAGGTAGACATATAATAGAGCTAAAATCACCCTAAAAACTAGTCTAATTAACATTGAATTGACAAAATAATATTTTCTCAAAAACTATTTTCTGAGATTGGACACTAAAGTGAATTGGTCTTGTATGGTGGAGACACAAAACGGGATTTAGAGCCTCTATAACTGGGCTATCTTAATACATGAGAGGTAGACATATAATAGAGCTAAAATCACCCTAAAAACTAGTCTAATTAACATTGAATTGACAAAATAATATTTTCTCAAAAACTATTTTCTGAGATTGGACACTAAAGTGAATTGGTCTTGTATGGTGGAGACACAAAACGGGATTTAGAGCCTCTATAACTGGGCTATCTTAATACATGAGAGGTAGACATATAATAGAGCTAAAATCATCCTAAAAACTAGTCTAATTAACATTGAATTGACAAAATAATAATTTCTCAAAAACTATTTTCTGAGATTGGACACTAAAGTGAATTGGTCTTGTATGGTGGAGACACAAAACGGGATTTAGAGCCTCTATAACTGGGCTATCTACACGAGAGGTAGACATATAATAGAGCTAAAATCACCCTAAAAACTAGTCTAATTAACATTGAATTGACAAAATAATAATTTCTCAAAAACTATTTTCTGAGATTGGACACTAAAGTGAATTGGTCTTGTATGGTGGAGACACAAACGGGATTTAGAGCCTCTATAACTGGGCTATCTACACGAGAGGTAGACATATAATAGAGCTAAAATCACCCTAAAAACTAGTCTAATTAACATTGAATTGACAAAATAATAATTTCTCAAAAACTATTTTCTGAGATTGGACACTAAAGTGAATTGGTCTTGTATGGTGGAGACACAAAAGGGGATTTAGAGCCTCTATAACTGGGCTATCTACACGAGAGGTAGACATATAATAGAGCTAAAATCACCCTAAAAACTAGTCTAATTAACATTGAATTGACAAAATAATAATTTCTCAAAAACTATTTTCTGAGATTGGACACTAAAGTGAATTGGTCTTGTATGGTGGAGACACAAAACGGGATTTAGAGCCTCTATAACTGGGCTATCTACACGAGAGGTAGACATATAATAGAGCTAAAATCACCCTAAAAACTAGTCTAATTAACATTGAATTGACAAAATAATAATTT
Organism: Lithodes maja; assembly: GCA_037953745.1. Taxonomy (NCBI): domain Eukaryota; kingdom Metazoa; phylum Arthropoda; class Malacostraca; order Decapoda; family Lithodidae; genus Lithodes; species Lithodes maja. The sequence continues at coordinate 9,459 of JBAKBP010036509.1, read as the reverse complement.
CTCAAAAACTATTTTCTGAGATTGGACACTAAAGTGAATTGGTCTTGTATGGTGGAGACACAAACCGGGATTTAGAGCCTCTATAACTGGGCTATCTACACGAGAGGTAGACATATAATAGATCTAAAATCACCCTAAAAACTAAGATAATTAACATTGAATTGACAAAATAATAATTTCTCAAAAACTATTTTCTGAGATTGGACACTAAAGTGAATTGGTCTTGTATGGTGGAGACACAAACCGGGATTTAGAGCCTCTATAACTGGGCTATCTACACGAGAGGTAGACATATAATAGATCTAAAATCACCCTAAAAACTAAGATAATTAACATTGAATTGACAAAATAATAATTTCTCAAAAACTATTTTCTGAGATTGGACACTAAAGTGAATTGGTCTTGTATGGTGGAGACACAAAACGGGATTTAGAGCCTCTATAACTGGGCTATCTACACGAGAGGTAGACATATAATACAGCTAAAATCACCCTAAAAACTAGTCTAATTAACATTGAATTGACAAAATAATATTTTCTCAAAAACTATTTTCTGAGATTGGACACTAAAGTGAATTGGTCTTGTATGGTGGAGACATAAAACGGGATTTAGAGCCTCTATAACTGGGCTATCTACACGAGAGGTAGACATATAATAGATCTAAAATCACCCTAAAAACTAAGATAATTAACATTGAATTGACAAAATAATATTTTCTCAAAAACTATTTTCTGAGATTGGACACTAAAGTGAATTGGTCTTGTATGGTGGAGACATAACACGGGATTTAGAGCCTCTATAACTGGGCTATCTACACGAGAGGTAGACATATAATAGAGCTAAAATCACCCTAAAAACTAGTCTAATTAACATTGAATTGACAAAATAATATTTTCTCAAAAACTATTTTCTGAGATTGGACACTAAAGTGAATTGGTCTTGTATGGTGGAGACACAAAACGGGATTTAGAGCCTCTATAACTGGGCTATCTACACGAGAGGTAGACATATAATAGAGCTAAAATCACCCTAAAAACTAGTCTAATTAACATTGAATTGACAAAATAATTATTTCTCAAAAACTATTTTCTGAGATTGGACACTAAAGTGAATTGGTCTTGTATGGTGGAGACACAAAACGGGATTTAGAGCCTCTATAACTGGGCTATCTACACGAGAGGTAGACATATAATACAGCTAAAATCACCCTAAAAACTAAGATAATTAACATTGAATTGACAAAATAATAATTTCTCAAAAACTATTTTCTGAGATTGGACACTAAAGTGATTTGGTCTTGTATGGTGGAGACACAAAACGGGATTTAGAGCCTCTATAACTGGGCTATCTACACGAGAGGTAGACATATAATACAGCTAAAATCACCCTAAAAACTAAGATAATTAACATTGAATTGACAAAATAATAATTTCTCAAAAACTATTTTCTGAGATTGGACACTAAAGTGATTTGGTCTTGTATGGTGGAGACACAAAACGGGATTTAGAGCCTCTATAACTGGGCTATCTACACGAGAGGTAGACATATAATACAGCTAAAATCACCCTAAAAACTAAGATAATTAACATTGAATTGACAAAATAATAATTTCTCAAAAACTATTTTCTGAGATTGGACACTAAAGTGAATTGGTCTTGTATGGTGGAGACACAAAACGGGATTTAGAGCCTCTATAACTGGGCTATCTACACGAGAGGTAGACATATAATACAGCTAAAATCACCCTAAAAACTAAGATAATTAACATTGAATTGACAAAATAATAATTTCTCAAAAACTATTTTCTGAGATTGGACACTAAAGTGATTTGGTCTTGTATGGTGGAGACACAAAACGGGATTTAGAGCCTCTATAACTGGGCTATCTACACGAGAGGTAGACATATAATACAGCTAAAATCACCCTAAAAACTAAGATAATTAACATTGAATTGACAAAATAATAATTTCTCAAAAACTATTTTCTGAGATTGGACACTAAAGTGATTTGGTCTTGTATGGTGGAGACACAAAACGGGATTTAGAGCCTCTATAACTGGGCTATCTACACGAGAGGTAGACATATAATACAGCTAAAATCACCCTAAAAACTAAGATAATTAACATTGAATTGACAAAATAATAATTTCTCAAAAACTATTTTCTGAGATTGGACACTAAAGTGATTTGGTCTTGTATGGTGGAGACACAAAACGGGATTTAGAGCCTCTATAACTGGGCTATCTTAATACATGAGAGGTAGACATATAATACAGCTAAAATCACCATAAAAACTAAGATAATTAACATTGAATTGACAAAATAATAATTTCTCAAAAACTATTTTCTGAGATTGGACACTAAAGTGATTTGGTCTTGTATGGTGGAGACACAAAACGGGATTTAGAGCCTCTATAACTGGGCTATCTTAATACATGAGAGGTAGACATATAATACAGCTAAAATCACCCTAAAAACTAAGATAATTAACATTGAATTGACAAAATAATATTTTCTCAAAAACTATTTTCTGAGATTGGACACTAAAGTGAATTGGTCTTGTATGGTGGAGACACAAAACGGGATTTAGAGCCTCTATAACTGGGCTATCTTAATACATGAGAGGTAGACATATAATACAGCTAAAATCACCCTAAAAACTAGTCTAATTAACATTGAATTGACAAAATAATATTTTCTCAAAAACTATTTTCTGAGATTGGACACTAAAGTGAATTGGTCTTGTATGGTGGAGACACAAAACGGGATTTAGAGCCTCTATAACTGGGCTATCTTAATACATGAGAGGTAGACATATAATACAGCTAAAATCACCCTAAAAACTAGTCTAATTAACATTGAATTGACAAAATAATATTTTCTCAAAAACTATTTTCTGAGATTGGACACTAAAGTGAATTGGTCTTGTATGGTGGAGACACAAAACGGGATTTAGAGCCTCTATAACTGGGCTATCTTAATACATGAGAGGTAGACATATAATAGAGCTAAAATCACCCTAAAAACTAGTCTAATTAACATTGAATTGACAAAATAATATTTTCTCAAAAACTATTTTCTGAGATTGGACACTAAAGTGAATTGGTCTTGTATGGTGGAGACACAAAACGGGATTTAGAGCCTCTATAACTGGGCTATCTTAATACATGAGAGGTAGACATATAATAGAGCTAAAATCACCCTAAAAACTAGTCTAATTAACATTGAATTGACAAAATAATATTTTCTCAAAAACTATTTTCTGAGATTGGACACTAAAGTGAATTGGTCTTGTATGGTGGAGACACAAAACGGGATTTAGAGCCTCTATAACTGGGCTATCTTAATACATGAGAGGTAGACATATAATAGAGCTAAAATCACCCTAAAAACTAGTCTAATTAACATTGAATTGACAAAATAATATTTTCTCAAAAACTATTTTCTGAGATTGGACACTAAAGTGAATTGGTCTTGTATGGTGGAGACACAAAACGGGATATATAGCCTCTATAACTGGGCTATCTTAATACATGAGAGGTAGACATATAATAGAGCTAAAATCACCCTAAAAACTAGTCTAATTAACATTGAATTGACAAAATAATATTTTCTCAAAAACTATTTTCTGAGATTGGACACTAAAGTGAATTGGTCTTGTATGGTGGAGACACAAAACGGGATTTAGAGCCTCTATAACTGGGCTATCTTAATACATGAGAGGTAGACATATAATAGAGCTAAAATCACCCTAAAAACTAGTCTAATTAACATTGAATTGACAAAATAATAATTTATCAAAAACTATTTTCTGAGATTGGACACTAAAGTGAATTGGTCTTGTATGGTGGAGACACAAAACGGGATTTAGAACCTCTATAACTGGGCTATCTACACGAGAGGTAGACATATAATAGAGCTAAAATCACCCTAAAAACTAGTCTAATTAACATTGAATTGACAAAATAATAATTTCTCAAGAACTATTTTCTGAGATTGGACACTAAAGTGAATTGGTCTTGTATGGTGGAGACACAAAACGGGATTTAGAGCCTCTATAACTGGGCTATCTACACGAGAGGTAGACATATAATAGAGCTAAAATCACCCTAAAAACTAGTATAATTAACATTGAATTGACAAAATAATAATTTCTCAAAAACTATTTTCTGAGATTGGACACTAAAGTGAATTGGTCTTGTATGGTGGAGACACAAAACGGGATTTAGAGCCTCTATAACTGGGCTATCTACACGAGAGGTAGACATATAATAGAGCTAAAATCACCCTAAAAAGTAGTCTAATTAACATTGAATTGACAAAATAATAATTTCTCAAAAACTATTTTCTGAGATTGGACACTAAAGTGAATTGGTCTTGTATGGTGGAGACACAAAACGGGATTTAGAGCCTCTATAACTGGGCTATCTACACGAGAGGTAGACATATAATAGAGCTAAAATCACCCTAAAAACTAGTCTAATTAACATTGAATTGACAAAATAATAATTTCTCAAAAACTATTTTCTGAGATTGGACACTAAATTGAATTGGTCTTGTATGGTGGAGACACAAAACGGGATTTAGAGCCTCTATAACTGGGCTATCTACACGAGAGGTAGACATATAATAGAGCTAAAATCACCCTAAAAACTAAGATAATTAACATTGAATTGACAAAATAATAATTTCTCAAAAACTATTTTCTGAGATTGGACACTAAAGTGAATTGGTCTTGTATGGTGGAGACACAAAACGGGATTTAGAGCCTCTATAACTGGGCTATCTACACGAGAGGTAGACATATAATACAGCTAAAATCACCCTAAAAACTAGTCTAATTAACATTGAATTGACAAAATAATATTTTCTCAAAAACTATTTTCTGAGATTGGACACTAAAGTGAATTGGTCTTGTATGGTGGAGACATAAAACGGGATTTAGAGCCTCTATAACTGGGCTATCTACACGAGAGGTAGACATATAATAGAGCTAAAATCACCCTAAAAACTAAGATAATTAACATTGAATTGACAAAATAATATTTTCTCAAAAACTATTTTCTGAGATTGGACACTAAAGTGAATTGGTCTTGTATGGTGGAGACATAAAACGGGATTTAGAGCCTCTATAACTGGGCTATCTACACGAGAGGTAGACATATAATAGAGCTAAAATCACCCTAAATCTAGTCTAATTAACATTGAATTGACAAAATAATATTTTCTCAAAAACTATTTTCTGAGATTGGACACTAAAGTGAATTGGTCTTGTATGGTGGAGACACAAAACGGGATTTAGAGCCTCTATAACTGGGCTATCTACACGAGAGGTAGACATATAATAGAGCTAAAATCACCCTAAAAACTAGTCTAATTAACATTGAATTGACAAAATAATAATTTCTCAAAAACTATTTTCTGAGATTGGACACTAAAGTGAATTGGTCTTGTATGGTGGAGACACAAAACGGGATTTAGAGCCTCTATAACTGGGCTATCTACACGAGAGGTAGACATATAATACAGCTAAAATCACCCTAAAAACTAAGATAATTAACATTGAATTGACAAAATAATAATTTCTCAAAAACTATTTTCTGAGATTGGACACTAAAGTGATTTGGTCTTGTATGGTGGAGACACAAAACGGGATTTAGAGCCTCTATAACTGGGCTATCTACACGAGAGGTAGACATATAATACAGCTAAAATCACCCTAAAAACTAAGATAATTAACATTGAATTGACAAAATAATAATTTCTCAAAAACTATTTTCTGAGATTGGACACTAAAGTGATTTGGTCTTGTATGGTGGAGACACAAAACGGGATTTAGAGCCTCTATAACTGGGCTATCTACACGAGAGGTAGACATATAATACAGCTAAAATCACCCTAAAAACTAAGATAATTAACATTGAATTGACAAAATAATAATTTCTCAAAAACTATTTTCTGAGATTGGACACTAAAGTGAATTGGTCTTGTATGGTGGAGACACAAAACGGGATTTAGAGCCTCTATAACTGGGCTATCTACACGAGAGGTAGACATATAATACAGCTAAAATCACCCTAAAAACTAAGATAATTAACATTGAATTGACAAAATAATAATTTCTCAAAAACTATTTTCTGAGATTGGACACTAAAGTGATTTGGTCTTGTATGGTGGAGACACAAAACGGGATTTAGAGCCTCTATAACTGGGCTATCTACACGAGAGGTAGACATATAATACAGCTAAAATCACCCTAAAAACTAAGATAATTAACATTGAATTGACAAAATAATAATTTCTCAAAAACTATTTTCTGAGATTGGACACTAAAGTGATTTGGTCTTGTATGGTGGAGACACAAAACGGGATTTAGAGCCTCTATAACTGGGCTATTTTATACACGAGAGGTAGACATATAATACAGCTAAAATCACCCTAAAAACTAAGATAATTAACATTGAATTGACAAAATAATAATTTCTCAAAAACTATTTTCTGAGATTGGACACTAAAGTGATTTGGTCTTGTATGGTGGAGACACAAAACGGGATTTAGAGCCTCTATAACTGGGCTATCTTAATACATGAGAGGTAGACATATAATACAGCTAAAATCACCCTAAAAACTAAGATAATTAACATTGAATTGACAAAATAATAATTTCTCAAAAACTATTTTCTGAGATTGGACACTAAAGTGATTTGGTCTTGTATGGTGGAGACACAAAACGGGATTTAGAGCCTCTATAACTGGGCTATCTTAATACATGAGAGGTAGACATATAATACAGCTAAAATCACCCTAAAAACTAAGATAATTAACATTGAATTGACAAAATAATAATTTCTCAAAAACTATTTTCTGAGATTGGACACTAAAGTGATTTGGTCTTGTATGGTGGAGACACAAAACGGGATTTAGAGCCTCTATAACTGGGCTATCTTAATACATGAGAGGTAGACATATAATACAGCTAAAGTCACCCTAAAAACTAAGATAATTAACATTGAATTGACAAAATAATAATTTCTCAAAAACTATTTTCTGAGATTGGACACTAAAGTGATTTGGTCTTGTATGGTGGAGACACAAAACGGGATTTAGAGCCTCTATAACTGGGCTATCTTAATACATGAGAGGTAGACATATAATACAGCTAAAATCACCCTAAAAACTAAGATAATTAACATTGAATTGACAAAATAATAATTTCTCAAAAACTATTTTCTGAGATTGGACACTAAAGTGATTTGGTCTTGTATGGTGGAGACACAAAACGGGATTTAGAGCCTCTATAACTGGGCTATCTTAATACATGAGAGGTAGACATATAATACAGCTAAAATCACCCTAAAAACTAAGATAATTAACATTGAATTGACAAAATAATAATTTCTCAAAAACTATTTTCTGAGATTGGACACTAAAGTGATTTGGTCTTGTATGGTGGAGACACAAAACGGGATTTAGAGCCTCTATAACTGGGCTATCTTAATACATGAGAGGTAGACATATAATACAGCTAAAATCACCCTAAAAACTAAGATAATTAACATTGAATTGACAAAATAATAATTTCTCAAAAACTATTTTCTGAGATTGGACACTAAAGTGATTTGGTCTTGTATGGTGGAGACACAAAACGGGATTTAGAGCCTCTATAACTGGGCTATCTTAATACATGAGAGGTAGACATATAATACAGCTACAATCACCCTAAAAACTAAGATAATTAACATTGAATTGACAAAATAATAATTTCTCAAAAACTATTTTCTGAGATTGGACACTAAAGTGATTTGGTCTTGTATGGTGGAGACACAAAACGGGATTTAGAGCCTCTATAACTGGGCTATCTTAATACATGAGAGGTAGACATATAATACAGCTAAAATCACCCTAAAAACTAAGATAATTAACATTGAATTGACAAAATAATAATTTCTCAAAAACTATTTTCTGAGATTGGACACTAAAGTGATTTGGTCTTGTATGGTGGAGACACAAAACGGGATTTAGAGCCTCTATAACTGGGCTATCTTAATACATGAGAGGTAGACATATAATACAGCTAAAATCACCCTAAAAACTAAGATAATTAACATTGAATTGACAAAATAATAATTTCTCAAAAACTATTTTCTGAGATTGGACACTAAAGTGAATTGGTCTTGTATGGTGGAGACACAAAACGGGATTTAGAGCCTCTATAACTGGGCTATCTTAATACATGAGAGGTAGACATATAATACAGCTAAAATCACCCTAAAAACTAAGATAATTAACATTGAATTGACAAAATAATAATTTCTCAAAAACTATTTTCTGAGATTGGACACTAAAGTGAATTGGTCTTGTATGGTGGAGACACAAAACGGGATTTAGAGCCTCTATAACTGGGCTATCTTAATACACGAGAGGTAGACATATAATACAGCTAAAATCACCCTAAAAACTAAGATAATTAACATTGAATTGACAAAATAATAATTTCTCAAAAACTATTTTCTGAGATTGGACACTAAAGTGAATTGGTCTTGTATGGTGGAGACACAAAACGGGATTTAGAGCCTCTATAACTGGGCTATCTTAATACACGAGAGGTAGACATATAATACAGCTAAAATCACCCTAAAAACTAAGATAATTAACATTGAATTGACAAAATAATAATTTCTCAAAAACTATTTTCTGAGATTGGACACTAAAGTGAATTGGTCTTGTATGGTGGAGACACAAAACGGGATTTAGAGCCTCTATAACTGGGCTATCTTAATACACGAGAGGTAGACATATAATACAGCTAAAATCACCCTAAAAACTAAGATAATTTACATTGAATTGACAAAATAATAATTTCTCAAAAACTATTTTCTGAGATTGGACACTAAAGTGAATTGGTCTTGTATGGTGGAGACACAACACGGGATGTAGAGCCTTTATAACTGGGCTATCTTAATACACGAGAGGTAGACATATAATACAGCTAAAATCACCCTAAAAACTAGTCTAATTAACATTGAATTGACAAAATAATATTTTCTCAAAAACTATTTTCTGAGATTGGACACTAAAGTGAATTGGTCTTGTATGGTGGAGACATAAAACGGGATTTAGAGCCTCTATATCTGGGCTATCTTAATACACGAGAGGTAGACATATAATACAGCTAAAATCACCCTAACAACTAAGATAATTAACATTGAATTGACAAAATAATAATTTCTCAAAAACTATTTTCTGAGATTGGACACTAAAGTGAATTGGTCTTGTATGGTGGAGACACAAAACGGGATTTAGAGCCTCTATATCTGGGCTATCTTAATGCACGAGAGGTAGACATATAATACAGCTAAAATCACCCTAAAAACTAGTCTAATTAACATTGAATTGACAAAATAATAATTTCTCAAAAACTATTTTCTGAGATTGGACACTAAAGTGAATTGTCTTGTAT
>JBAKBP010036508.1:0-18322 GCA_037953745.1 Lithodes maja | reverse complement strand
GTATATTTATACAGTTGTTTGCAGTTTAAGCAGGATCTGTGGTAGTAAAAAGGGTTAAGTGAGATAGTTCGAAGCCTGTTAATTGCTGGAGATCCATCGTAAGCTGAATACAATTGTCTAGAAGTAGTCAGGAAAAGATATAAAGACGTCGCCGGTACAGAAGGGGTTAAGCTAATTATTCGTATACATTTTAATCGATTATATTTCGAGGTCATTTTCAACACCTTGACAATAAGATGGACATACAATGGATGACTATACCCTATTCAAATCAATGGATGACTATACCCTATTCAAATCAATGGATGACTATACCCTATTCAAATCAATGGATGACTATACCCTATTCAAATCAACTGGGAAGAAAATGCTCACCTAATATATATAATTATGAATAAACATGATTGGTTGGCAATGTGTGGAGTGACCCTGAATAATACAGAAATTAATACAATATTCAATAAATAAAAATACCGGTACACTGAACCAATCATATGAAGCTGCGAGGGGAAGGGTAGAATAAGCTGCAGAGTTAATATAAAAGGACTCCTGCTGCTCCATTGAACCACAGGGATACACTGGCCTACAGGAGGTACAAGCAATGGGGCCATGTTTGAAAGGTCACAGAATTAATTGAAATAACTCCCGGAATAAAATGATACAATGGAACGCAGTTTTGAACGTTAGGTTGGATATCCGGATGAAACACTCTCTTACCATTTAAGGTGGTAGTGCTTGGTATTTGGTATTTGGTATATATATATATATATATATATATATATATATATATATATTATACTGTATATATATATTTATATATTTATTTTTGAGTTACATCGTTAGACCTCCATCAAGCTTAGCAGAACACCCCCTAGACCCCTTTTCAAGATAAATGTGTAAATTTTTCGGTAGAAAAATGTCCCGGCCGAAGGCCGATTCCTTCTAATATTAGAGACTCACTATCGCTCGCCAAGAAAAAGTTGACGCCTAAAAGGCACGAAAGGTCTTAATATTGAAGAAAAAAAACAGGCGAAAGGTCAAAATCGCCAAACTAACGGAACGAACGTCTTAAAACCTCAAAACTAATATGCTAAACATGAGGGAGAAGTGGGTCCACAAAAAAGGAGCACTACCCCCCTCAAGTATGATGATGCATGTATTTATTGTTATCCTGATAATTATTAAAAAATGTCATGTAGGTGAGGGTTGGTCCTATCAAGAGCGAGGTTTGGCATCCTCTGCCCAACCTTAGGCGTTTCTGTCTGTTTCATTTACTGTCCTACTTTTTCCTTCTGGGGGCGGGAGGCTAGGAATCCTCCTCCCCTTGTAAATTTCACCTACTAGACGAGACAGAGTAAAGGGCAAGGGAACGCTAAAGTGGTCCCAGACACTAATAACTGGAACTTTATATGTTGTTTCTGTTCAGGCTCTGTCTCAAGTTGGCCAACCTCAGCTATGGGGTATGTGCCTGAGTATATACATACATACATACATACATAGGGATGGACCGAATATTCGTTTCGTATTCGTATTTCCGAATATTCGATATGTTTTTCAATATTCGTATTATTCGTATTTGCATTTCCATTCATAGCTATTTGCAAATATGCGAATATGTTCACGAAACCAATAGAATATATAAAAAAAAAAAAAAATATTAAATTTTAAAGTTAACACAAACGAATGAATAACAGTGTAGATGTGCGTTGGGTCCGCTAAAGTGGAATGAAGGAGGACTGAGCAGTGTTGCTACTTAACTGTATTTAATAGTACCAGATCAAACTTGTGAAAAGTACCAAATTACTGTATTCTAAAGTGGAATCACTGCGCGGTAAACGAACGTGTGCTGGACCTGGACATTTGAACCGTCGCAATATTGCCATTTCAGACATATGTAATGTAATAGCATGTCACTAAAATATATTCCATCATATTTCCTCACTGATTTCGTATTTAGTATCAGATATGGACTATTTTATTGGAAAATGTATAAAATATACTTGGTTGAGTCAAATGTACCAAATCTGGTGCTTTAGTACCAACAAAGCGGCAACATACATTGGGACTGAGGACTGGAAACATAGAAAATTGAATGGATTTAATTTTAATTATTCAATTTTCTATGGTTGAACTCCTACAATATATTAAACATTAATTCATACAGTTCATTTATGATATTTCAAGAAATTACACATTCACATCGTCATTAACTTCTGGTAATTAATTTCATAGTAATTTAATTAACGTTTGTTGGCGACATAAAATTAATTACCAGTTCTTGAAGGATGAAATTAGGATTGAAATATTCGCTATTCGTATTCGTATTCGCGAATTTTACAACAAAAAATTCGTATTCGTATTCGTATTCGCAAATAGTGAAAATTGATATTCGTTCCATCTCTATAAATAATATTTTACATACATACATACATACATACATACATACATACATACATACATACATGTAGCTAATGGGGGACCTATGGGATTCAAAATGGCCTACCGTACTAAAGTTAGTGAAAAAAGAGATCGTGTGAATATGCCTTAAGGGGGCTGGGCCGGTTTTCTGGACCACTTTCTCCTTCATGTTTAGCCCCATTAGTTTTCAGATGTTAAGATGTTTGCCCCATTAGTTAGTCGATTTTAATACCTTTCGCCCCATTTCGTCGTCAATATTTAGACCTTTCGTGCTATTTAGGTGTTGATTTTTTCCCTGGCGAACGAAAGTGAGCCTGTAATGTTGGAAGAAGCGGCCTTCGGCCGGGACATTTTTCTACCGACAAAAATACAAATTAATCTAGAAGGGGGATCTAATGGATGTTTTTTTTTTTTTTAATTTGATGGAGGTCTAGGGAGGAAACTAGACAAATAATGAATACATGCAAATATCGCCCAAAAAGTGAACCATCCCCCTTAACTCTTAGCTTAACTGACCTATTTAATATTAAAAACCCATTTTTAAAGCATAGGCTATTCATAGTTTTTGCCGAAACAAATATTCATCCAGTTTATTTGTATATAATTAGGCAGTAAATAACGAGTGGGAACGAGTTATTATTATTATTAATTAGGCAGTAAATAGCGAGTGGGAAGCGAGTTATTATTATTATTAATTAGGCAGTAAATAGCGAGTGGGAACGAGTTATTATTATTATTAATTAGGCAGTAAATAACGAGTGGGAAGCGAGTTATTATTATTATTAATTAGGCAGTAAATAGCGAGTGGGAAGCGAGTTATTATTATTATTAATTAGGCAGTAAATAACGAGTGGGAAGCGAGTTATTATTATTATTAATTAGGCAGTAAATAGCGAGTGGGAAGCGAGTTATTATTATTATTAATTAGGCAGTAAATAACGAGTGGGAAGCGAGTTATTATTATTATTAATTAGGCAGTAAATAGCGAGTGGGAAGCGAGTTATTATTATTATTAATTAGGCAGTAAATAACGAGTGGGAAGCGAGTTATTATTATTATTAATTAGGCAGTAAATAACGAGTGGGAAGCGAGTTATTATTATTATTAATTAGGCAGTAAATAGCGAGTGGGAAGCGAGTTATTATTATTATTAATTAGGCAGTAAATAACGAGTGGGAAGCGAGTTATTATTATTATTAATTAGGCAGTAAATAACGAGTGGGAAGCGAGTTATTATTCACAAGATCGAGTCGAGGTATTTCCAAATAATTACGTGATTAATAGCAGTAAACATGATACATACAGATTAATTGGAGCTAGTCATATAATAATGCCTTGAACAAAAAATAGCCTTAGTAATAATAGCATTCAAATTTCAGTCATGAGTAATGTCAAAATATAACCATAAACATAATATAAATAAATAAAACATTATCAGTCATATATTTGTTCAGTCAGTTAATATGGTTACACATTTAATATTATTGTTATTATTTTATAAATTGAACACTCAATACAAAAATAGTGTGACCCCGCCATTTCACTTCAAAATAGTGTGACCCCGCCATTTCACTTCAAAATAGTGTGACCCCGCCATTTCACTTCAAAGCTTCGTAAAATCAGGTTAAAAGAAAAATATAAATATGTTGAGAGTGTTGGAGAGCAAAAGTTTAGGTCGCATGGAAGTTAACGGGGCCCACCTCGTTTTTCTCTCTCTCTCTCTCTCTCTCTCTGCGTTGTATCCATTCGGCCCCATTCAACCTGATGTTTTAAGACGTTTATCCCCATTCAGGTGTCGATTTTTTTTCCTGGCGAGCGGTAGCGAGCCAGCATATTTTTTACAATGGTTTTGACAGCAGGCTAAATGTGTACATTTTTCGATAGGAAAATTTCTCCGGCGAAGCCGGATTTCTTCATACAATGCTGGCTCGCTATCGCTTGACAGGAAGAAATCGACAACTGGATGGGGATAAACGTCTTAAATTGTAGGCTGAATGGGGCCGAATGGATACAAGCCAGAGAAAGAGAGAAAACAAGCAGGTCACTCCCCTTAACTCATCGGCCATTTTTATATACCGGTACATGTCAAAGGCGATTATTTGTTATCAATATTGGTAACACATATTATTTGTTATCAATATTGGTAACACATTATTTGTTATCAATATTGGTAACACATATTATTTGTTATCAATATTGGTAACACATATTATTTGTTATCAATATTGGTAACACATTATTTGTTATCAATATTGGTAACACATATTATTTGTTATCAATATTGGTAACACATATTATTTGTTATCAATATTGGTAACACATATTATTTGTTATCAATATTGGTAACATATTATTTGTTATCAATATTGGTAACACATATTATTTGTTATCAATATTGGTAACATATTATTTGTTATCAATATTGGTAACACATATTATTTGTTATCAATATTGGTAACACATATTATTTGTTATCAATATTGGTAACACATATTATTTGTTATCAATATTGGTAACACATATTATTTGTTATCAATATTGGTAACACATATTATTTGTTATCAATATTGGTAACACATATTATTTGTTATCAATATTGGTAACACATTATTTGTTATCAATATTGGTAACACATATTATTTGTTATCAATATTGGTAACACATATTATTTGTTATCAATATTGGTAACACATATTATTTGTTATCAATATTGGTAACACATATTATTTGTTATCAATATTGGTAACACATATTATTTGTTATCAATATTGGTAACACATATTATTTGTTATCAATATTGGTAACACATATTATTTGTTATCAATATTGGTAACACATATTATTTGTTATCAATATTGGTAACATATTATTTGTTATCAATATTGGTAACACATATTATTTGTTATCAATATTGGTAACACATATTATTTGTTATCAATATTGGTAACACATATTATTTGTTATCAATATTGGTAACACATATTATTTGTTATCAATATTGGTAACACATATTATTTGTTATCAATATTGGTAACACATATTATTTGTTATCAATATTGGTAACACATATTATTTGTTATCAATATTGGTAACACATATTATTTGTTATCAATATTGGTAACACATATTATTTGTTATCAATATTGGTAACACATATTCCCATAACTTAGGCAAAGAAAAATGTGTTATGATTTTTTTTTTTTTTTCGTAAATCATCAAAGGCGATATATTATAATTGGACTAGGCTAACTAAACTAGGCTAACTAAACTAGGGCAGGACATATTATAATTGGACTAGGCTAACTAAACTAGGCTAACTAAACTAGGCTAACTAAACTAGGGCAGGACATATTATAATTCGACTAGGCTAACTAAACTAGGGCAGGACAAAAATCATACGTTTTTGTAATCTCCAAACGCGTGATATTAAGGGGGGATGGTTCACTTTTTTGGGCGATTTTGGCATGTACTTATTATTATCCTAGTTTCCTCCCTAGACCTCCATCAAATTTAAAAAAACATCCATTAGATCCCCCTTCTAGATTAATTTGTACATTTTTCGGTAGAAAAATGTCCCGGCCGAAGGCCGATTCTTCCAACATTACAGGCTCACTATCGTTCGCCAGGGAAAAAAATCGACACCTAAATAGCACGAAAGGTCTAAATATTGACGAAGAAATGGGGCGAAAGGTCTTAAAATCGACTAACTAATGGGGCAAACATCTTAACATCTGAAAACTAATGGGGCTAAACATGAGGGAGAAAGCGGTCCAGAAAACCGGCCCATTCCCCCTTAATCTAACAAATATTATCAACTTTAGTTTATGCTTTTTTTCTTAAGTATTTGACATTATAAAATATAAACTTTGGAATATATCATATATTTTTTCGATAGAAAAATTTCTCCGGCGAAGCCGGATCTCTCCATACAAAGCTGGCTCGCTATCGCTCGCCAGGAAAAAATCTACACCTGCATGTGGATATACGTCTTAAAACAGTTGACTGAATGGGGCCAAATGGATACAAGTCAGAGAAAGAGAGAAAAGGAGAGAAAGAGAAAAAAAGCAGGTGACCCCCCTTAATTCCACTTAAGGGGGGATGGGTCGTTATTATTTGCTCCTTTATAATATATTTTATGACTTATTTAAGTTTCCTGCCTAGACCTCCATCAAACTTTAAAAAACATCCATTAGACCCCCATTTTAGATTGTAAATTTTTCGGTAGAAAAATCGGCCGGTTCTTCCTAAATAACAGGCTCACTATCGTTCGCCAGGACAAAAATCGACACCAAAATAGCATGAAAGGTCTAAATAATGTAAATATTGACAAAGAAATGGGGGCGAAAGGTCTTAAAATCTGAAAAAATGGGGCTAAACATGAGGGAGGAAGGGACCAGAAAAACCATCCCATCCCCCGTTAAAGCTGTATATACTGTATATATATATTTGAAGGTAGTAGGGGTAGGCAGCCCCGCCCAGGGAAGTACTACGCCTGAATTCGATTTTCTCTCCCAGGCCTTGGTAGCTGGATACATATCTTTCTGCCTCACACATCAGGGGTATCAGGAAAACCCTCTTTATATAACATACACATCCAACTTCACGACATTGCCCTACATCGCAATCCTCTATCCATAAAACACTACTCTTCCCACTACATATCATACATATAACACCATACACTTACCTAATAAATATGGCAGTACAATTGTTAAGAGCAAACCTGGTGGTCCCTCGGATATCCACCCCCGGCAGGGTTGGGTCATTGACACAGGGCCCTCCCGGTCGTCATCATGCGACTGTGTCAAGAGCATTGCAACGTCCCAAAGCTGCTCGTCGGTGCAGCTTTTTCTTTAGTAATATAAGGGGACTTCACTCTAACATCAATTCTGTACACCAATTTCTTCAAGCAGAATCCCCTACTCTCCTTTTTTTGACAGAGATTCAAGTAACATCCACATCTGACACGTCTAGATTTAATTTTCCAGGTTATCAACTGCTCCAAAATTTCAGACCTAAAGGAGGTGTATGTTGCTTCGCAAAATCTGAAATTGCCCTGGAGGAGGTTACTAGTTTCAATTGTCCCTATTTTGATTATTCTAAATACAAATTAATTTCTGCTGGTAAATTTAAATACATATGTTGCATCTACCGTTCCCCAAATACTCCTCCAGAGCAAAGTCTTTTTGATTATCTGTCCTCACAACTCAGTGTCCTCAACTTAAATGCTTCTTCTGAAATCACTGTGTTGGGTGATTTTAATGTCCATAATGTTGAATGGCTCACTCATTCAGCCAGGACTGATGATGCTGGTCTTGAATGTGAGCTATTTGCAGACTCATTTAATCTCACTCAACTAGTCAACCAATCCACCCGTGTACCAGATAATCCTAATCATAATTCCCACCTACTGGACTTATTTTTAACAACCAATTCAGAAAATTATGATGTTACAGTGAGGTCCCCGCTTGGATCTTCTGATCACTGTCTGATACAGGCCACCTGTCTATCACCTACCACACTTTCCCACTCTGAACCTGTTTTGGTGACTAAATGGCATTACGATAGGGCAGACTGGGAGGGTCTTCAAGGTTTCTTTATTGATATTCCCTGGACCTCTTTCTTTTCTAATGGTGCACACTCCACTTTGAGCCACATACAAGATTTTGTAAAAATTGGAATGGAAACTTTTATTCCTCATCAAAAGTACATTAAAAGATCTAATTCACCTAAATGGTTTGACCATAATTGTGCTAGAGTAACTGAACAAAAAAGCAATAGCCTACAATGCATACACAAGATCAAAAACACATGAAGTCTTTAATTACTTTAGAAACATCAGAAATCATGCCAAAACTGTATTAAACCTAACTAAATCAAACTTTCTCCACAAGCAGGCAAATAAACTTCTAAATAATCCAAATGATAACAAAATATTTTGGTCTACTCTTAACTCATTCAAATCCAACTTCACTACTGCTTCATCCATTCCACCATTAAAATCTCCGACTGGCAATCTTGTAAGTGACCCACGAGGTAAAGCTAACCTTCTTGCGGATATTTTCTCCACCAACTCAACCTTAGATGAAATAAATCAAGATGTCCCTGTACTTAATTTTAATTCGTCTGAAATTCCCTCACTTAAGATCCACACCAGACATGTCAAAACTATTTTGCAGAATCTCTCAGTAGATAAGGCTCCTGGTCCAGATGAAATTCCTCCAACAGTACTTAAGAATTGCTCCTTGGTGCTCGCTCCTGTATTGGCAAAATTTTTCCGTCTGTGTACCTCATACCTCATGCTTCCCAGTACCCTGGAAAGAAGCAAACATCCATCCAGTTCCTAAAAAAGGTGCCTCTTCAGATCCATCAAACTACAGACCAATAGCTATAACTTCCACTCTTGGTAAAGTCTTTGAAATTATATTAAATAATCACATAATTAAGCATCTTGAGAATAATAAATTAATCAGTGATAGGCAATATGGTTTTAGACGATGTCGATCAACTGCAGACATGCTTTGCCTTCTTACGCATCAAATCAACCAAGCTACAGACCAACATGGTGAAACACATACAATAGCACTGGATATATCAAAGGCATTTGATAGAGTCTGGCATCAATCCTTATTGTCGAAGATGTCACACTACGGCCTTGCATCATTAGTTCCACTAATTTCTTCTTATCTTCATAACAGAAAAATACGAGTAATGGTAGATGGCCTTTATTCTCAATTTCACTCAATAAATGCTGGTGTTCCCCAGGGATCAGTTTTGGCCCCAATTCTGTTCCTCATTCATATCAATGATCTCATATCTACCACTCATAATCCAATACATTCCTACGCAGATGACTCAACACTCCACAGTTCCTTCACATTTACCAATTCTTTCACCCAACCCGATCTTATAAATTCAAAAATAAACACTGCAATTTCTCTGAACCAGGACCTTTCTAGAATTAATGGATGGGGACAAAAGAATCTAGTTTCCTTTAATGCACAGAAAACCAAGTACATTCAATTTTCTAACCGACAGAATCTCACTGACTCCCATATATTTGTTAATGATGTAAATATTCCCACTTCCCCTAGTATTGACATTCTCGGTGTAACATTAACTACTAACTTGAGCTGGACACATTATGTTAGAAGCATTGCTAAGAATGCCTCTAAAAAACTGGGACTCCTGTACAGAGTTCGAGAATTCTTCACTGGCGAGCAGTTGGCCGTGATATATAAAAGTCATGTGCGTTCTCAGATGGATTACTGTTCACCTCTGTGGGGTGGAAGTGGAGTGGTTGCATTGAGGCAGTTGGACAAAATTCAAAATAAAGCTATTAGATTAATCAATAACCCTGCAATCACACAGGACCTTCCTACATTATCCATACGAAGAAACGTTGCATCCCTTGCATTATTCTACAGATATTTTCACAGCAATTGTTCCGAGGAACTTGCTTCAATTGTGCCGCCTCTCCACATCTTTCCCCGTAGAACTAGGGCAGCTGAGAGCGCCCATGAATTTACACTTTCTCCTCCACAATGCAGAACTTCTGCTTATCAGAATTCATTTATCCCCAGAGCTACTACTCTTTGGAATTCACTTCCCTCGAATTGCTTTCCACAAACTTACAATCTACAAATGTTTAAATCCAGTTGTTACAAACATTTTATGAATGGAGGATGCCTTTAGGCACATGGACCTTTTTGTTTTATCTGTGTTTTTCCTTCCTCCGTTCATTGTCTCTTAAAAAAAAAAAAAAAAAAAAAAAAATATATATATATAAAATACAAGAAGAGGGTTTGTTTATGCGTACACAGGTGCCGCTGGTATCGGCGGCGTCTCTACTAACTTGACAAATAGAATTTTGAAAAACAAACGTTTATCAGTCAAAACTACAGTACAATGTCATGCAAGATAAACTACTGGGTGGTTTGCTAAGCACGTAACTACAGTGAGGGCTAAAATATCTACAATAAGTGCTAGAACTTTATAATATGAAACAAGCAAGTAGTTTGTTTACTTACGCGGTCGTCACTAACCGGTACACTTGTAAACAAAAGCAGTCAAGATAAACAAACGTATATCAGTAAAAAACACAGCAAAATTACATGCAAAGCAACTACAGGGCAGTTAAGCTAGAGCTTAGCTACAGCTCATGCAAACAAATAAGTAGTGGAGCAGATAACTGCAAATTTCAGGAGAATCGTTCATTTCCGGAAACAAGCACCAAATTTGGCACACATACTCCTTGGGGATTGCTATTTTGATAAAACCCCTTAGCCACCTAAAAATTCAAGATGGCGGCCATTTTTCAAGATGGCCGCCATTGCATATACAGAAATATTGCATTTCGCAATAAAATCGCAAAGACTTGTCCTATTTGAATGATCTTGGTGTCAAATCATACATACCGGTATTTCATAATGTAGAATCCGAATTTGGAACCATGGACTTACTCACTAGCTTCCTTGTACCATAATATCAGTCCCGGAATCCTAATATTCTGCTAAATTAGAGGTTCATGTTACGTCTGACTCGGCTAAAATGCATGGTAGTGTATATCGTAGTAGTGTTAGAGGTTTAGTATGTGTAGCATCTTCCTGTACAAGGCTTCCAAACTGGACATGACACGATGTGGTGGGGGGGGGGGGACGTTGAGAGACTTGCAGCGGAAGGTGTAGAGTAGTAGCTCAACAGAGCGGATGTCAACGCACAGCCAGGGCACACTGGTGGCACCGCTGCTGTGAAACTCAGCATGGGGTTCAGTAGCAGCTGAATAATTAGTTTAGTGTAGCTAAATAATTAGTTTAGTGTCCCAAATGCTGTCTAATAAGCCCCGCATCAGTTAGCTACTGTAGATTACATGTAGTTTAACATAGATGTTTAGTTAGATAGCCGCGCCTGAATTGACAGGGTGTGCCAGCGCGGGAGAGCCGAGCCAAGGGTAACAGGGCTTTACATTGGATTGCATGTAGTTACCTGGATGGTGTACAGATCGCACGGGACTTAAATGATACTGGATGAACGATCGGGCTAGGTGTTGGTCATATATTATTATTCCCGAACCTAGTCGTATCCCATACCTTATTGTGCATGATTGTGATCAAGGTGGTAAAAGGATAACCCCTTGGCCTTGATTCACTGAATACAGATAATTCTCATACTGTGATTATCTGTTATATCTGTTATCATATAACATGCTGTGTTATATCATACTGTGATTATCTGTTATCTATTATATCTGTGTTACAGATAATTATCATACTGTATTCACCAAGATGGCAAATACAGATCCAGGACCGTTTAAATTCTGGACTGACTGGAGCAAGTGTTGTCTTTGCCAGAAGAAGAAGAGTGAAGAGCTCAAGTCACCACGTGCACAACAACCACAAGAACATGATGGCTACACTATGATTGCGACTACTATTTCCCTCTTTCACGCAATTAATTAGATTCCTATTGTTCTGGATCCAGCCAGACTTGATGATGGTGGTGGCATTGAAGAAACTCTGAGGAGGAACAAGGTGCAGTATCACCAAAGTTGTCACCTTATGTTCAGATCCATCAAACTACAGACCAATAGCTATAACTTCCACTCTTGGTAAAGTCTTTGAAATTATATTAAATAATCACATAATTAAGCATCTTGAGAATAATAAATTAATCAGTGATAGGCAATATGGTTTTAGACGATGTCGATCAACTGCAGACATGCTTTGCCTTCTTACGCATCAAATCAACCAAGCTACAGACCAACATGGTGAAACACATACAATAGCACTGGATATATCAAAGGCATTTGATAGAGTCTGGCATCAATCCTTATTGTCGAAGATGTCACACTACGGCCTTGCATCATTAGTTCCACTAATTTCTTCTTATCTTCATAACAGAAAAACACGAGTAATGGTAGATGGCCTTTATTCTCAATTTCACTCAATAAATGCTGGTGTTCCCCAGGGATCAGTTTTGGCCCCAATTCTGTTCCTCATTCATATCAATGATCTCATATCTACCACTCATAATCCAATACATTCCTACGCAGATGACTCAACACTCCACAGTTCCTTCACATTTACCAATTCTGTCACCCAACCCGATCTTATAAATTCAAAAATAAACACTGCAATTTCTCTGAACCAGGACCTTTCTAGAATTAATGGATGGGGACAAAAGAATCTAGTTTCCTTTAATGCACAGGAAACCAAGTACATTCAATTTTCTAACCGACAGAATCTCACTGACTCCCATATATTTTTTAATGATGTAAATATTCCCACTTCCCCTAGTATTGACATTCTCGGTGTAACATTAACTACTAACTTGAGCTGGACACATTATGTTAGAAGCATTGCTAAGAATGCCTCTAAAAAACTGGGACTCCTGTACAGAGTTCGAGAATTCTTCACTGACGAGCAGTTGGCCGTGATATATAAAAGTCATGTGCGTTCTCAGATGGATTACTGTTCACCTCTGTGGGGTGGAAGTGGAGTGGTTGCATTGAGGCAGTTGGACAAAATTCAAAATAAAGCTATTAGATTAATCAATAACCCTGCAATCACACAGGACCTTCCTACATTATCCATACGAAGAAACGTTGCATCCCTTGCATTATTCTACAGATATTTTCACAGCAATTGTTCCGAGGAACTTGCTTCAATTGTGCCGCCTCTCCACATCTTTCCCCGTAGAACTAGGGCAGCTGAGAGCGCCCATGAATTTACACTTTCTCCTTCACAATGCAGAACTTCTGCTTATCAGAATTCATTTATCCCCAGAGCTACTACTCTTTGGAATTCACTTCCCTCGAATTGCTTTCCACAAACTTACAATCTATAAATGTTTAAATCCAGTTGTTACAAAAAATTTATGAATGGAGGATGCCTTTAGGCACATGGACCTTTTTGTTTTATCTGTGTTTTTCCTTCCTCCGTTCATTGTCTCTTAAAAAAAAAAAAAAAAAAAAAAACACGAAACTGGAGAGAGCCAGAAAAAGAAGAGCAGAGAGTGCTCAGCCAGTAGAATGCCAGAGCAAGCTGCGTAGAACCAGCCTTGAAGGCCAAACGTGTTTCATATGTGACAAAGAAGCCCCATCCTCTGAACTCAGACAAGTTATGACGATGAACCTCAATAACAGACTTAATGAATGTGCCCAAACTTTAAATGACGGAAAACTTCTTGCAAGACTCAGCGGTGGAGATGCTATTGCACAGCTCAAATACCATTTTGCTTGCTTGACAGCCCTGTACAATAGAGAGAGGACATACCTCAGAGCCACTAAGAGACTGGAACAGGAACGTGCACCCGAAAAGGATGCCCACCCACAGGCATTCTCAGAGCTAGTCACATATCTAGTGGAGACCACCAGATCTGGCGAGGGTCCTGCAGTCTTCCGACTTGCAGACATAGTTCACCTGTATGCCCAGCGCCTGGAACAGCTGGGTGTTGATGCACCTGTTGTCAACTCCACAAGACTGAAGGAAAAACTGCTGTCAGAAATACCTGACTTGGAATTGCACAAGCAGGGAAGGGATGTTCTTCTGGCTTTCCAGAAAGATGTGGGCTTTGTCTTGTCAGACGCCTCTGACTATTATAGTGAAGCTATTATCCTTGGCAAAGCAGCTAACATCTTGCGAAGACATATGCTGGACCACAAGTCCACATTTGATGGAACCTTCCATGAGGGGTGCATCGAGCAGGCCATTCCACTCACTCTTCTTCAGTTTGTGGCCATGCTTGAACACGGAGCGGACATCAAATCTCAACTGAGGTTTGGCGCATCAAAGACAGATCTAGTAATTGCTCAGCTGCTTCAGTACAACTGCTACGCAAGGTACAAAGAAGGAGCAGCAACTCACAGACACTCCGAAGACAGAGAGACCCCATTCCCTGTTTACATGGGGATGTCCGTCTACACAAAGGCCAGAAAGAGAAAGTTGGTGGAAATGCTTAACGAGCATGGCATCAGCATTTCATACGACAGGGTGCTACAGATATCTGCACAGCTGGGAGATGCAACAGTCAGCAAGTACGGGGAGGATGGGGTGGTCTGTCCACCAGTTCTGCGAAAGGGCTGTTCACCACATCAGCCATGGACAACATAGACCACAATCCCACTGCAACGACAGCGACCACTTCTTTCCATGGAACCAGCGTCTCTGTTTTCCAGCACCCAACCAAAGAAGACAAAGGTGAAGAGCGTGGACAGCTGAAGTTCGGAGAGGAGAAAGTGAAGACAGTTCCAGAACTTCCAGACTCCTTCACCAATGTCCGGCCCGCCTTCTTCACCAAGAAGAAGGATGAAGAGGAAAAACCTGATGTCATAGCCCTACAGGAAGTAAGACCAAAAATTTTTAGAATTGAAAGGGAACTGGTGGAATATAGTTTGGAGGGTTTTGAGTTATATGAGAGAAATGCTATTAGAGCAGAGGTTGGAAGAGGACTGTTTATTTATGTAAGAAAAGAGCTCAAGGTTAATGAGGTGGATATGAGACAGCAGTATTGTGAGTATTTGTGTATTGAAGTAAAATGTGTAAGAGGATCAATTATAATTGCCTTCTATATATAGAAGCCCAAATAATAGCAGGGGAGAGGATGATAACCTACTGAAAGCAATGGAGGAGATAGATAATAGAGAGAACAAATATAAAATTTTGATTGGAGATTTCAATTTGCCAAGGATCAACTGGGCAAATTGTACTACTCCAGCGGGACAGGGTAGCCTGGAAAATAAGTTTATAGAGAAAGTGAGAGATTGTTTTTTAACGCAACATATTGTAGAGATGACAAGATATAGAGATGGGACGCAGGGGAGTGTACTTGATTTAATTTTTAGCAATGAAGAGGATATAGTGGAACATGTTAATGTGGATAGCCCTATAGGTCGTAGTGACCATGCCTGTATAAGCTTTAGTTGTAACATTAAATCGGAGAGGGATAATAGAAGCAATAGAAAAATATACATGTATGATAGAGCAGATTATGAGCTGCTGAGACGGTGTTTGGACATTGACTGGGGGGACTATTTGAACGGTGAAGACGCTGAAGGAATGTGGAGGAAAATTAGAGTCAAACTGGAGAATGCTGTATCCAAAAGTGTACCAGTAAGGGAATATAAGGATAAAACAAAATTGAGGAAAAGAACTAACCCAGAATTGCCAATGAAAAGACAGCTTTGGATATTGATTAGAAGAAAGAAACGATTGTGGGAAAGATTAAAATTGTTAAAAAAGAACAGGGGGTCTAGTATAGAGGCTAAGGAAGTGGATCTGGAATGCAGACAAATAAACAATAAAATAAGGTGGGAAACAAGGAGGGGGGTGAAGGAGAGGGAGAGAGAGATAGCTAGAAATGTGAAGGATAATCCAAAAATATTCTGGAAGTACATTCAGGAAAAGTTAACAAGAAGAGTAGGGATCCCAGAGCTGGTGGGGGGGTTGAATGATGGGAGTAGAGCGGAGACTGATAAGGAGAAAGCAGAGGTGCTGGGGAAAATACTTTGGGGGGGTACTAACAGTGGAGTCGGAGGATGCAGTGCCTACTATTCCCATCAAACAGGCACCGGCACTAGAACTAATAGAGTTTTCCCATGCTAGAATAAGAAGGGCTATAGAAAAAATGAACAGAAGTAAGTCACCGGGACCGGATGGGATACACCCAAGAATCATAAAGGAAGGAGGGGAGATGTTAGTAGAGCCATTGAAAATGTTATTTGAGGTATCGTTTAATACAGGACAAATCCCGATGGACTGGAGAGAGGCGAACATAACAGCTATATTTAAGAAGGGAAAGAGAAATGACCCAGGGAATTATAGACCAGTCAGTTTGACAAGTGTTGTGTGTAAACTAATGGAAACGGTAATTAGAGAAGGAATAATGGATCATATGAAGTCAAACCAACTTTTCAGTGGGATACAGTTCGGATTCTTGCCGGGGAGGTCGACGGTACTACAGCTAATTAAGGTGGTAGATGATTGGATGCAAATTCTAGAAGATGGTGATGTAATAGACGTAGTATATTGCGATTTTATGAAGGCCTTCGATAAGGTCCCACATAAAAGGTTAATAGAGAAAGTTAGAAGCTATAATATAGGGGAGAAATGTGTGAAATGGATAGAAGCCTTCCTGAAAGATCGGAGACAGAGGGTACTGGTGAATGGAATAGGCTCGGGGTGGAGGGAAATTACAAGTGGGGTACCTCAGGGATCTGTGTTGGGACCACTGCTGTTCGTTATATTTATCAACGACTTGCCTGAAGTTATAACTAATGGAAGTGAGGTATACCTGTATGCGGATGACACTAAACTGTATAGAAGAGTGAGGAGTAAGGAAGATATGGGTTTGCTTCAAGGAGATGTGGAGGGCATGAAGGGATGGTCTGAGCATTGGTTAATGCCTTTTCATCCAAAAAAATGCAAGTACATGCGGATTGGGACCAGCAAGATAGACAAGGTAGGATACAGTATGTATGAAGCGATGGAGGAAGTGAGTGCAGAAAAGGATATAGGAGTAGTGATAGACAATAAGTTAAATTTCTCAGAACATTTAGCGGAAAAGATAAACAAAGCCAATAGAATTGTAGGGTTGATAAGGAGGACATTTGTGTCACTTGACGAAGAAATCTTCAGGAATCTATATACAGCGCTGGTTAGGCCGCACCTGGAATATGCAAACCAGGTGTGGGCTCCATATATGGTAAAGGATATAGAAGCAGTGGAGAAAGTGCAGAGGAGAGCTAGCAAGCTGGTACCAACGATGAAGAACGCGGGCTATGAGCAGAGGTTGAGGACACTGGGGCTTCCGACACTGGCATATAGGAGAAAGAGAGGGGATATGATAGAGACTTTTAAGATAGTGTCAGGAAAGTACGATGAGGATGTGTGTGAAGGTATCTTCTTGATGCGGGAGGGAACAAGAACGAGAGGACACTCTAAGAAAATTAACAAAGAAAGAAATAGGCTTGAGAAGGCAAAGAACTCATTTTGTGATAGAGTGGTAAATGAGTGGAACGCACTGCCCCAGTATGTAGTCGATTCCGAATCAATAAGGGAGTTTGAAAGTAATCTTGATAAAGCATGGGGAAGACAAGATTTGAAGTTTGATTATAAAACAAAAATACAAAATAGTAAAAATGTTGTGTCTGCTACCGCCGCCGCCAACACCGTGAACAACCGCAGCAGTGCAAGTACTGGTACTGAGCTGGATACACAGGCATAGTTTGCCTTTTTCCAGAGGATCTACTGTAAGAAAAACTGTAAGAAAGAAGAAACCCTCTCCTCCCCTCTCATCTGGAGTCAGTCAACAGTACGTCAACCAGAAACGCAGACTCCTGCCAACAGGGGCTGGACCAAGAAAGGAGATCTGTGGCAGATCGTTTGGACAGAGCTCCCACCCATTGCAGAGAGTTGCCAGCAGCTGACCAAGTGTGGATGCAAGTCGGAATGCTGCGGTCGATGCAAATGCTACTGCTTTGGTCTGACCTGTACGGCACTGTGCAGCTGCAGATGCGAGGTTTAGAAGCGTTGTAGTATACTCATCCAGGCAGCAAGACAATAAGTGACAAACAAGTATAGGCCTCCTGCCTACATGTACATCCAATAATATATCGGACTGATGGTGCCCATGATATGGGCACTTTTTACCCTAATTATGATTCCGGGACGGATATTATGGTACAAGGAAGCTAGTGAGTAAGCCCATGGTTCCAAATTCGGATTCTACATAGTGAAAAATGTATGATTTGACACCAAGATAATTAAAATAGGACAAGTCTTTGCGATTTTATTGCGAAATGCAATGTTTCTGTATATTCAATGGCGGCCATCTTGAAAAATGGCCACCATCTTGAATTTTTAGGTGGCTAACGGGTTTTATCAAAAGAGCAATCCCCAAGGAGTAT
>JBAKBP010036507.1:0-18324 GCA_037953745.1 Lithodes maja | reverse complement strand
GAACACTCCTGCCGATCCCCCTTCCCCTTGTACAACGGCACAATACATGCACTCTTCCAGTCTATTGGTACCATTGACACAGCAAAGCACACATTGAAAAGTCTCACCAACCTATCTATTATCACATCTCCACCCTTCTTTATACACTCCACAGCAATACCATCCAAACCTTCTGCTTTTCCCGCTCTCATTTTTCATATCTCATAGTGTAACTATTAATGATATATTCAAAAACATAATTTTTGAACTGTATAACCAGTTCGGCTTATCGAGTATCACAGCTCATATACTTATCACATTATTCGGCGGAGGGTCTGAGGGTCTTGGCTCTCCATTCCCCCCCCCCCCCTCCTTTTCACTCATAAGATTATTCCTAAATCTAGTAGCACACAAGACCAATTAGACCCGCTGGCGTAATGCCACACAGGTAAGTTTTGGTTTATCTAAGGCCACAGATAGGTGGCGCGTCAGGAAAGTGTGATTGGATGACCACAATTGTGTATTAGCTATATCATCTATGGAATAATTATCTAAGTATCTTAAAGAAACTGCCTACTTCCTGATGTCGTGGGCCCTTCTCACTACTCCGGGATTACTTTCTCGGATTACATCTACAAGCAATGATGCTAATTTTCTTCTTGTGATGCACTTACCTGCACTATTAACCCATAAAGCTCCCTGCAGTTGAGGTTGTCTATCTATCTATCTATCTATTGCCGGACACCTTACTCCCCTTAATGAGGGTGGCCATAGACAGAATGCCCCCAAGCAGACCTATTCCCTGCAAGAGGGACAACCTGAGCCAGTTTACTGAAGGACTTACAGGATTGACCACTCAATCTAGGATCCGTCCAACTCCGAGGCCCTCTGTGTACATTATTTGCACTATTTTTCTACAGTGGTGCTCGGCTAGTCCATCCACTAACCTGCCTTACCATTTGGTAAGCAGTATGAATTTGTATCAGGTTTACTCCCTTAAACAGGTTGCCGACCAAGGCTGACGAGTCCCATCCACCCGGATTTTTATAAGGTGGTCTCCCCTAGATAGGTTGCCGACCAAGACTAATGAGTTGTGACACTCTCAAAAACTTTATCAGAGATTGTACTGGGCATAAAATATGGTGTGTGTCTCCGCGTTTGAGCGCCGGGACAGCAAACTCGGCGAAAACATGATCGCCATGTTCATTTTTCGCGACAAAGGTGGGGTTGGAGCAATTTTTACATTTATATTGCGTCTCCCAAACCTGAGGCAATTCGGTTCGTTGCTCATCGCCGCCAGCTCAGACACCCTGTTACCTGTTGCCAAAACCATAAGGAACACAGCCTTCTTTAACAGTAAGTCGAAATCCGGCGCATGATTATACTTGCGCGAATGAAGCAAAGACAATGCTTTGTCAAGTGACCAGGTAGGCATGAGCTGACAGGGTGGTGGGCGAAGCTTGAAACATGCCCTCATGAACCTTTTCTCCTCTGGCTGCGGTATAGATAGCC
This sequence comes from Lithodes maja, assembly GCA_037953745.1. Lineage (NCBI taxonomy): Eukaryota > Metazoa > Arthropoda > Malacostraca > Decapoda > Lithodidae > Lithodes > Lithodes maja. Next base: position 16,833 of record JBAKBP010036507.1, on the reverse strand, counting down.
CTGTTAAGTCATAAAAGGGAGTTCTGATAGCTGACAAATGATTTTTCAGTGTAATTACAGAAAGGTGTTTCTGTTCAAATAAGTAGTCCAAATACAGCTGGGTCCCCAACTGTTCTAGAATTTGGTGGATGAACGAGGTTGCACAGATCGAAATCGTACAAATCGAAACATCTTATGGGAAATAATTAATTTGGTGGATGGACAATCCCGAGTTTAGGGGTTCAACTTCATATTTCCTATCATGAACAACACTAACTGACACATTCATAACAATACATAATGAATAAATAAAAGTAAGCCATAATTAAACAATAATAAGTAATTGTTTACTCACATTAAGTTAGGGGGCTCCGAGAAAAAAAAACACGGCAGTGCGAGTGCAGCTATGCTACCCCGGCCCCAGCCCAAGCCCCGTCTTTTATCTATAGCGGATGAACCTTTATTACCTTTATTTCGGCGCTCGCTCACTTTTGGTAGCTCGTACAGATCGCGAAACGCCATCAGGTTGCGCCATTTCTACTATTCAGGTCGTGAAAGACTTCCAATGCGATTGATATTGACGCCTGGTAGAAAGAGTATACTGATTGAGCAATTTATTAGTGACGCTCTCCCCATACGGGGTTAACCATTTGGCATTCTGAATGTCCAAAAGGCAAAAGTCAGCGAGGTCTCTAGGTTGCCAATTGTCTCCCAAGTGGAAGTACGAGATCGGGAGTGACACCGGGGTCTCCCACCACATTTTCAACTGGTGATACCACACCTGAGCCGGCCATAGAGGCGCGATCATCGAGACTAAGCCCCGGTAACCTCGTAGTTTGTGTACTACCTGACACATGAGTGATGCGTCTGGAGGCGGAAACAGATAGATGGAATTCCACCTGTTCCAGTCCTCCATCAATGCGTCTGGACCCCCCGCCGCAAATACTTCCCGGCGGGTTAGGTAGAAAGGAAGTTTGTGGTTTTCCTTGGACGCGAATAAATCCACTTGTGGACGGTATGGCTCTGCAATCATCTGGTTGAAGATGTTTTGCTTGATCGCCCATTCTACTTTGGTGCTCTGTCTTCTTGACAGGGCGTCTGCCCAGACGTTCGCTACGCCTGGGAGGTATGATGTATGGAGATGAATGTTCAGCTCTTCCGCCAGAACAAAAATCTCCTCTGACAACTCTAGCAACTTCCGAGACCTCGTTGACCCTTGCTTTTGAATGCAGGCTACCGCATTCAAATTGTACATTAGAAAAGCTACTGATTTCCCCCGCAAGGTGGAGCCGTGAGCTTGAAGGAAAAATAAAGGGACTAATAGTTCTTTCGGATTGATATGAAAACTCTCGGATTGGGACCAAAGACCTTGACCCTGATGGCCTAGGTTCGACTGATAACCCCAGCCTAGTGTCCCTGAAGCATCTGTGTCTATCCATACCGTAGGTGGGGGAGATGTCCACGTCATTATTGAGTGCAATGTTTCTCTCCTCGCCCAGACTGATAGTAAGTTATGAATCAATTTTGGAATTCGCCATAACTTTCCCGCCGGCAACAGCGGGAAATGCTTGTTTCCTTCCAATATAAATTTTTACTTTCAACCGGCCCAACTTTACAGTTAATTGAATCCAGTTGAGAGAGCCAACCAGGGATTCCCATGTCCTTCTCGTGGTAGTCAGACTGTGGAGAAATAAAAACGATTTCTTTCTAAATCTGTTGCGATTGTCCACACTCTGACTGAGAGTAAGATATCCTGTGTCCCAGACCAGCCCTATCCACTGAATTACCCGTTTGGGAACAAGGTTCGACTTTGCCAAGTTGACCTAGAACCCTAGGGATTGAACATGGTTTATAATTTGAGTGACATGAATTTTGCATTGACTCTCTGATTACGCCACCGCTAGCCAGTCTAAGTACCACAACACCTTGATTCCTTGATTCAATATTGGCATGAGGGCTTGCCGGACTAATTTTGTGAATATTCTCGGTGCAAGGTTCAACCCGAATGGCATTCTCTGAAAGACATAAGCCTGATGCTCTATCCTCAAAGCGATGAATTTTTGGAACCTTTTGTTTACCGGGACGTGCCAATAGGCTTCTGTCAGGTCTAACGAGCACATCCAACCTTGCGGCGGAAGGTTTAGCCTAATGTGATTCACAGTGAGCATCCTGAACGATGTGTTGTGAATGTGTCGATTCAAACAAGATAGGACTACGACTGGTCTCATTTAAATACTGTCCTTCTTCGGTACGAGAACAAATCTGGACGTGTAAACTGGGCAAGTTGGATTGACCGGGACAAAGATATGCTTGGTGATCATTTCCTGGACTAGTGAATCCACCTCTAAAGACACATGATTTATTTCTAGTGGTTAACGTAAACGAGGTCGCCGGAGCCACCGCCAGGTTATGCCCTTGCGTACCACTGTCCTTGCCCAAGTCCGCCGGGGCCAAGCCCGGTGACATACCCGAAATTACCCAGTTCATTGACTGGGCTTGTCCGGCGTAACTACCCTCGGATCCAACTCGCCCACGACAGGCCCCGGGAGTGAGAGAGTTTGTGATATGACTAGTTTTTTTACGGTGGTGGGGTAGGGTTAGACCGCTGACTAGGTTTGGCAGATGTCGATCCCTGACCTGATGTCTGTTTTGGTTGATTCTTGTGCCATTTACCTGATTGTTTTCCCTGCTGATACTTGGGCGGGGTGCTTCCCTGTGCTGGACTTATGTCTCTGGAAGGGCTTAGATCCACTAGGTTGAGGTTTAGCACTGCTCTTGGGCTTGGAATAAGGTTTCTTAAAATGATCTTTCCTAGCCTGGGAAGCATCCTGCTTGACAGTATCTACCATATTGAAGACTGTTTTCCAAGTGTTGGGGCAAAGTAAAGAGGGCGTCAACACTGGTGAAAGGATTACCCGGCGACCAATATGTTCCGGTAATTTTTTCACCAGCTTGACCCGTACTGTAGGTCCTGACGTGTGCGGACAGCCTCCAACAAGGCGTCACCCAGAGATTGAATAGAGTTCTGTAATAGGAGCCGATGGGATAATTTTATGGCTTTCCTAACATCTGTGTCTTTTATAGCATCTATCGTTCTATTGAGGGACTAGGCTATTTGGCGACTTAACAAGAACTGGGAGAAGAGCCTGAAAGCTTTATGTTTCAATTTACAATATCTGTCCAGATGTGCCGGAGGTGGAGTTGAAAAGGGCTTCTGTAGGTCCCATAAAGCTAATTTAGGGGCGGCAAGAAAATAAAAAAGAGCAGGTGGAACTCCTCCGGCTTTTGTGATAGGCAAAGAGAACCAACTATGATTCTCTTGAGGTATTTGGTGGGAGGATTTTGACATTATTGTCGCCGCAAACTGTTGCGCCTCAATTTCCCAGTCCACCCAAGGGCCTGAACCTACCTGTCCTACCTGCAGGACTGGATTGCCGGACGGGTCGCTCACCGGAAGTGTATCCAGTTCCGGCTTGAATGGCTAGGACTTCAAAGTCATGCCGTCAGTCTTGGACCAATCCGCAAATACAGGTAGTCGGGCAGAGGAGGCAGGAGGAATAGCTGGAGTGGGGGAATACACGAAATACTCATAGGAATAAACATTGGGGATGGCTTTGACAGCTACATCCAAAATATGACCCTGTGTGTCTTTTGCCCTTAATTTTCTATTTTTATTCATCTGGATTACCCACTCACTCGGGACTGGGAGCTCCCCCGCGATTGTCGTTTGTGCTACCTGTATGGCTGGATTTTGTGCCATGATAGTCACCCATGAGCAATCGTGACCGTAAAGTAAAGGCATAGGACTTTTCTTTAACGGAACATTTTCTAAAGGAGGGAGATTAATGTCCGTAATAACACACACGTTAGTGGTAGTTAACGCCGGACCTTGAATACTACTGGTAGAAGTAGTAGGTTGAGTTACGTTAGGTAGGGAGGGTGGCATACCAGATGGAACAACGACTCTGGTTGTTGTTGTTGTTGTTCCCCAAGCTGCCTGGCCGAACAGCCCCGAGCAAGGCCAAGGCCATAACCGAGCACCCTCACAGAACCCTCCCTGCCTACCACAATAAAGCCTGGGTGACCGAAGCCACTCCATGGCGGGGAGCTGAGGAGGGTGCGGAAACGCCCGGGAAACCAAAGCCCCACCCAGGGCCCTGTGCCCCTCAGCAATTATGAAGAGAAAGTTGAGGGGCAAAGGAAAAATGTGACGCTTTGGCTTCCAATCTTGGTAGATTGGGAGGTCAATCCACGGAAAAGACGCCGTCACTTGAGATCTAGGAAAAACATAAGTAAAAGGAACAGTCGGAGTAAGCTATGGGTATGGCAGAGATCGCTCAGTTCTCACTCTGATAGACCAGCCCAGAACCATATGACTAGAACCCAATCCTCTCAGCATCAGCTAGGAAAGGCCCTAGAAAGCCACCTTTGGCGGGGGGGATAGCTCCCCTATTTCAACCCCTTTCGGGGTTGGGCACCCGCCCAATTAGTTGGCACTAATTGCCGCACAACAGACCCAATCGGAGGAGCTCCCGGTACGGCTGTGGGAGTTTCCTGTGACTTAGGTGGTACATTATATTGTTGCATCATATTATGGAGAATGTAATCTAGGTCCTCCCTGGTGAAATACTGTTTCTGGGAACCCATAGATGACTCAGACCCTACCTCTAACCCTAACTCAACTGGCTCAGGTTGAGCTGAAGATAACTGTTCTAAGTCCTCCGGCTCTTGCCTTGTAACCTCCATCTCTTCCGGTTGTTGCCGGGATTCAGATGTTAACTGTTCACTACCTGGCCATACTAGGTCAGGGACGGAAGAGGGGATATTGTCAATATTTCCACTCACTCTATTATCCGCTGGGTATTGGTTCAAGGGTTCTGTTCGCTACTTGAGTCACTACTGTCACTGCTGCTCACTATTCCTTTAGAGAGAATTTTGGGCTTAGGGTTTACTTTAGAGCTGGACCGAGAAGGGGGAGGTTTAATCACTGGCGATTTAATTTTACTAATTGGTCCCAAAGTGCCTCATCATCACAGTGAAGGGCTTTATGAGCTATGTCTTTTGAATAAGAATTAAAATTGTTTTTAAATTCTTGTAATGCAACTAGACATGATTGGTCTCTTTTGATTTAGTAATCCATTCCTCAGGTCTGTGCATACCCCGCACCTCTTCGAAACCCAGACTCCCCTGGACCTATCGAGGCACTTTACGCATTTTACACATAGTTTATGGTAAAAGACCGGAATATTAGAGCAAGTTGAGGTAGAGCATAATGTGACTAAGGGCATGATGGAGACTTAACGAACCCCCCCCCCCCCCCCCACCCCCACCCCCACCCCACCGGGATCGGCCCCTCCTCTTGGTGTCCGGTGCCCCAACATATGTGTTGTGATCTGGAAAGAAGATTTCCAGGAATCAATGCTCATAAGGATAAACCGAGACATTTACACATCATTATACCCCAAATGCGCCGGAAAATTAGACGTAGCCACACCGCTACTCTAATCTTCCTTCACACTTGTCTTCGAAAGACCTCGGAGATCCTTTCTCGTTTTGAACTACAGTCGACCCTCGCATGGGCGGACCCCAGTTGACCGGACTTCGGTTTGTGCGGACCCAACAGCTGATGCGGACAAGCCCCCAAAAGTCCGGACAAATCGGGCAAAAGACCATTAATGTAAAAGTTTTCCGGTATTTGGCGGGTCGGGCGGTGACACAGGCAGGCAATTTCCCGCCGAAATCGTCGAAATATGATAATGTAATCATAAGTACAGTACAGTAAACCCTCGCCATCTCGGACCTCTAGAAGTCGGAAACCCGTACTAGTCGGACTGGCTATGGCCTCTCGGACATGCACTTCCGTATTTCGGACATTTCCGTCATCGTTCCGACAGTCTCTGACTTGTTGGACTTTATATAAGTATTCGGAGAATGTCCGCTTTATATTTTTCAATTCCATTGAATTAGAAATGATTCAAAGATTACAAGAAGTCCAAATAAGACATAGTTATGTTAATATATAAGGGAGTTACGTAGATGCATTAGAGAGATAGATAGATAGAAAGAGAGAGTTGCAGAGGGGGAGTGAGCGATAAACACGAACTATTATGAGACACTTAATTGGTTCTGAAAAGACAAAGGAGACTTTTATATTGACTCTTTTTCATGTTATTATTTGTGTGCTAGAAGGATAATATTGTTTTAAATTCCATTGCATTAAAAATTATTCAAAGATTACAAAAGTCCAAATAAGACATAGTTATGTTAATGTATAAGGGAGTTACGTAGATGCATTAGAGAGATAGATAGATAGAAAGAGAGTTGCAGAGGGGGAGTGAGCGATAAACACAACTATTATGAGACGGACTTAATTGGTTCTGAAAAGACAAGATAGATAGAAAGAGAGATGCAGAAGGGGAAGTGAGCGATAAACACGAACTATTATGAGACGGATTTAATTGGTTCTGAAAAGACAAGATAGATAGAAAGAGAGATGCAGAAGGGGAAGTGAGCGATAAACACAAACTATTATGAGACGGACTTAATTAGTTCTGAAAAGACAAAGGAGACATTTTTATTGACTCTTTTTCATGTTATTATTTGTGTGCTAGAAGGATAATATTGTTTTCAATTCCATCGCATTAGAAATTATTTATAGATTACAAAAAGTCCAAATAAGACATAGTTATGTTAATGTATAAGGGAGTTAGTTAGATGCATTAGAGAGATAAATAGATAGAGAGAGAGTGGCTAGGGGCGAGCGAGCGAGCGAGCGATAAAATACTAACATATACGAGACGGACTTATGTTTATGAAAGACAAAGGACACATTTTTATTTACTCTCTTTTTAATTTTATTATTTGTGCATTAGAAGGGTAATATTGTTTTCAATTCCATCGTATTAGAATTGATTCATAGATTAAGAAAAGACCAAATAAGACATAGTTATATATATGTATAAGGGAGATAGATGCATTAAATAGATAGATTAAAAAAAAAAAAAAATCTCAATTTCTCTGGTGATGCAGACTTTCCTCTTCTAATTCGGAATTTTCCCTCTCTTAAGTCGGACATAAGTCGGACTTCGGACATCTCGGACTGGGTCTCCCCCCAATTAGTCCGAGATAGTGAGGGTTTACTGTACTATATATATCTTATATACTTACCTTAATTCTTTATAATATTTCATAATAAATTTATATAAAACGAGTTATAAGTTCAAATGAAACATCAGTGTACCGGTACCATTACCGAAACACGTGTGTGTTATTATGTCAGTTTGTGTGTGTGTTCTTGTTCTTGTGTGGCTATGTCGGCCGTATCAGTAGGGAGTCTAAACCCGAGTTATTTCTGTATGCAACAAAATGTTATTTGGTGATGGGCTGGTCTATCAGAGTGAGAACTGAGCGATCTCTGCCATACCCATAGCTTACTCAGACTGTTCCTTTTACTTATATATTTTCTAGATCTCAAGTGACGGCGTCTCTTCCGTGGATTGACCTCCCAATCTACCAAGATTGGAAGCTAAAGCGTCACATTTTTCCTTTGCCCCTCAACTTTCTCTTCATAATTGCTGAGGGGCACAGGGCCCTGGGTGGGGCTTTGGTTTCCCGGGCGTTTCCGCAGCCTCCTCAGCTCCCCGCCATGGAGTGGCTTCGGTCACCCAGGCTTTACTGTGGTCGGCACGGAAGGTTCTGTGGGGGCGCTCGGTTATGGCCTTTGCCTTGCTCAGGGCCTTGGGGCTGTTCGGCCAGGCAGCTTGGGGAACAACAACAACAACAACAAAATGTTATTATAATTATATAATTACTGTATACAGTTTAGGTTAGTACAGGTTGTTGTTGTTGTTGTTCCCCAAGCTGCCTGGCCGAACAGCCCCAAGGCCCCGAGCAATTCCAAGGCCATAACCGAGCGCCCCCACAGAACCCTCCCCGCCGACAGGTTAAAAATCATTGTATTTTTACTCTATTTCCAATGTCCGGACTTTTTCAATGTGCAGACAAGGGTCCCCCCCTATTAGTCCGCACATTCGAGGGTTGACTGTACTGTACTTACCTGTGACCAAGTGTCACTGACCTATACTTTTAAGATAATTTCCTTTGGATATTTATTAACTAACGAATCGTCTACAAGGACCTGAGAGATAGTTAATTACCCCACTGGACTTTTCCGCCGGGCGGATTCAAAGTCATGTTATGCCGCGTGAGGCTATCTGTATAGGTGAGTTCTTTCGGCCGGGCCGAAATCACCCCCTTAGGAATCTGCACTTCCACCGGGAGTCTAGTGGTAATCCAGACCACGCCGGGTTCATTGGATCTATTCCCTGCCTGCCTGCAAGGCGAGCCTCTGGCATCAATACCCGGTAAAGATCGCCGGAGGGAAACACCAAGCTTTTTAAGAGTACAGTAAACCCTCACTAACTCGGACTAATTGAGGGGAGACCACTTCCGAGAAGGCCGATTTTCCGAGATGTCGAAGTCCGACTTATGTCCGACTTAACCCTTCTGACCCGGGGCTGGTCCTCCAAAGGATGGAGGTCCTATCCGGGCGATTTGGCCGAAAAATATCTAGGTCTAGGCTACCGTATCTTTGCTATTTTAACTGCTAGAAATTTCCCACGCATCTATAAATGTAGTGCGGTTTCCAATCTGTAGACTGGCATTGAGTAGAGCTCTCTAAGTCAACTGGTTCAGTTGTGATGACGATTTCCGTGGAGCTAATTTTGCCGCGATGTTGACAATATCGAAGCTTTTCAGACACTAATTTCGTCTGACGTCACAACAATAACATTGATCCTATGTCTCCTTCTTGTTTTTGGAGGTGCGGTGACGCAACGATCGGCTTTGTTTACATGCGTCGAACGCACGGCGTTCAGACCAAACTGAATAGGTTTTCAAGCTTACTGTCTGTTAAAAGGACACCCGGGGTCCTGCCCAACTGCCGCGGTGTCCTTTCACAAGGACAGCCGGGTAGGAAGGGTTAAGAGAGGGAAAATTCCGAATTAGAAGAGGAAAGTCCGCGTCAGAGAAAATTGAGATAATTTTTTTTTTTTTTTTTACATGTGAAATTCATATTAATGACAAATACTTACAGTTTCTTACAATAGATCCTCTGGAAAAAGGCAAGCTAGGCCTGTGTATCCAGCTCAGTACCAGTACTTGCACTGCTGCGGTCGTTCACGGTGGCGGTAGCAGACGCCAAATTTTTACTATTCTGTATTTTTGCTTTATAATCAAACTTCAAATCTTGTCGAAACTTATTATGTTGTTGTTGTTGTTGTTCCCCAAGCTGCCTGGCCGAACAGCCCCAAGGCCCCGAGCAAGGCCAAGGCCATAACCAAGCGCCCCCACAGAACCCTCCCTGCCTACCACAATAAAGTCTGGGTGACCGAAGCCACTCCATGGCGGGGAGCGGAGAAGGGTGCGGAAACGCCCGGGAAACCAAAGCCCCACCCAGGGCCCTGTGCCCCTCAGCAATTATGAAGAGAAAGTTGAGGGGCAAAGGAAAAATGTGACGCTTTGGCTTCCAATCTTGGTAGATTGGGAGGTCAATCCACGGAAAAGACGCCGTCACTTGAGATCTAGGAAAGACATAAGTAAAAGGAACAGTCGGAGTAAGCTATGGGTATGGCAGAGATCGCTCAGTTCTCACTCTGATAGACCAGCCCATCACCATATGACTAGAACCCAATCCTCTCGGCATCGGCTAGGAAAGGCCCTAGAAAGCCGCCTTTGGCGGGGGGATAGCTCCTCTATTTCAACCCCTTTCGGGGTTGGGCACCCGCCCAATTTATTATGTTTTCAGGGACAGTACAGTACATAGTAATTAATATTAACACAATAATTAAAAGGCACAGGCTTCAATTCATCCTGAAATCACTTAAAACCGAGTGAGAGAACATTGTAAACCGGACACAAAACCCGTCCAACTCGGAAATTTCCGAGATATACAGGGACATTTCCGAGAAGTGCGGGTTTCCGAGTAAAAAGAGTCCGAGTTAGCGGGGGTTTACTGTATTGACTTGTCCGGGCAAGGCAACTACCCACACAAGTCAGAACGTCTCCTGACACCTTCCCAACATGTATAATAACACCACATGAAAGCGAAGGTCACATCTTAGGGCTAAAACATATTAATAATTAAGCAATTAATAATAACCCCTAGCCTACTAAGAATACCCCTAATGAGGCTGGCCACGAGGCTCAAGGTAAATATTTCGACGAATAATACACCTTTACCTCCCAAGAAGACACAGCAGCAGCAGCACGCCTGGCGCCCCAAGCCAGAGGGGAAAACAGCAAACTCAGATTCTGGAAAGTTCCCCACCACATGGGACAACTCTTACACCAGCACGTCTGCTATAAAAGCAAAATTTGCTACTCCATCATAGTGATGGCTAGTGACATGGCTCCGCGGATATATAGCCTTCTAAATAACTAGGTTATAGCAAAGTTAAGGCGCAGAAACAAAAACTAAAACACATGGCGCGCGTGTCCAATGTGGACCGACGAGGCGCCTCACACAAGTACCCTATTTTAACACTTCCTGTGGACGTACCAATGAGGCCGACCGTCCTAGCTAATGTAAACCTATTCCATAACATCTCAGATAAATACAAATGAGCAAAAGACTCACTAGAGGTGAACGAATGTCGAATGAAGCGGAGGACAGGCTAGGCACACCTGCTCGGGACGGCCACAGGGGAAGGAAGGCGGTATAGCGCTGCTAGGTTCAGCGTCTCGGATAGAATCCACAGAAAAACATCCACGAAGTTCGAAAGCTTTATTATAACAATCCTTAAGTTATTATTTATTTTTTTACGAAGTTTTTTCGTAGTGAGTACCCAATCATAAAGACGATTCCATAAGAGAATGAGCGTTGCACTTATGATGTCGGCATTCTTTCCCCTGTGGCGGGTGTTTCAAACAGGCTGACCGCGGGTGTTAGAAAGAGAGCTATTATATAATAGGCACATCATCACTAATAAATACATGCTTGCACATTTGAGCCCTAGTCACTCAAAAGTGGTAGTGAAAAGTTATAGGGTAATCTTAACTGCAATACAGCAGTTATGTGTGAGCATCCAGCTCTCACCACATTACCATCTCTATTACCATGAGATCGCTAAGAGCAGCACACTGCTCCCAGCTACAGGACCGTACCATATATCATTTGTGGCACCATGGGCTATTTAACAGTGACCCCTCCATCAATGATGTACTGCCAATATTCATATTGGGTGCCCTGCTGGCCAGGCGAGCCCTCTATAGGGACTTCTGTCTACCACAGATTCAAATACTTTACATTATAGGTGGCATGATTGATTACCTATGGAATGTCAATTGAATCAGATGCTACAGTACTATGAAAAATAAGATAAGATTAATATTAACCTTCTGCTTATGCTAATCATCCCTTGCATGTTCAACCTCATTGCCAGATTCCCTGGAATATCTTTTCCTTGATAGCTGTCACAGGGTTTAAATGTGTTCGTGGAGGCTCCGGTCTGTCGTCTGCCTGCCTCGGTTATTCCACACAGTTGTTGTTGTTGTTGTTGTTCCCTAAGCTGCCTGGCCGAACAGCCCCGAGTCCCTGAGGAAGGCCACGGCCACGATCGGGCTTTCCCACAGAGCTCTCATTGAGTGTAGGTTGTGTTGTTGGCGTAAGTGGTTGTGTGAAATGCAGTCTTCTATGATGTGTTTAATGGTATGGGGTGCTGTGTTACATCCCGGGCAGGCGTCGACAACGGAGTCATCCAGTCTCTTCTGATAGCTCAGGAGAGCTGGATGGTGTCCGCATCTCAGCCTGGCCAGGTGGACTCTGTCCTCGCGAGGGAGGGAGGATTCGGAAGGATGGATTTCGGGAGGTCGTGCATGCAGCTGCGTGTTGTCTGTGAGTGAGTGGATGGATTGGCGAGAGATATGAGTATGGATGTGCTTCTGGAAGTTGGTTCGGGGTGGGCAGGGAGGGAGAGAGGACAATAATTGTGTGTGATACCGTGTGCTGGGTGTTGTTTTGATATTTCTTGGTGTCTGTGGGTGTGTTGCCATGTAGTTTAGTGGGTGGTCTTGGTTCGTGGAGGCTGCTGCCAGAAATTGAGTGCCTCTCATGTCCAGATGGTCTTTGACTTTGAGGATTTTGGTTTCTTGATGTAGATGATCTGTGGGTGCAGTAGCTGTGCAGCCTGTAATGATCTTCAGGGCTTTGTTTTGAATCGTCTGTAAGGTCTTATGATGTGTTTCAGCTAGGTTAGAAGCCCAGGCTGGGCTTGCGTATTCCATTACTGATCTTATGTATTGTTTATATACTGTGGTGGTAGTTTCTTTGTTGTGTCCAAATTTTGTGTGAGCAAGTGACCTGAGGGCGTTAAGTCTGGGTGTCAGTTTCTTTTTAATGTTTGTGGTGTGCTGTTTGAATGTCATATGAGTATCATATGTTACTCCTAGGATTTTGGGTGTGTGTGTATGTGTTAGGGGTGTGTTGTTTATGGTGAGTTGAGGGATGTATTCGTGTTCACCTGTCCAGCTTGTGAGCAGGGTTGCAGTGGATTTGGCTGGGGCTAGATTAAGTCTGTTTGTAGTGCACCAGCCATGTAGTGTGTTGAGATAGGGTTGAAGGAGATCTGTTGCTCTTCTTGGGTCATGGTGTGTGCATGTGAGTGTTATGTCATCTGCATAGGAGGCTAAGTTTATTTGGGGAGTATTGGGTGTCGTTATATCGTGCATGTACAGATTGAAGAGTGCGGGCGATAGGACGGATCCTTGTGGGACTCCGTTTGGAAAGTTTCTGATTTTTGATGACTGACCGGCAAAAGATACGTGTGCACATCTGCCTGCTAGGAAGTTGGCCAGCCACCTTTTTGTGTTGTTGTGCATGTTTGTGTTGTAGATTTTGTTTGTTAGGTTGTGGCGGGGGATGGCATCGAAGGCTTTACTAATGTCGAGTGTGGCTAATAGTGATCTGTGTGGTGGTCTAGCTGAGTTGATGCCGTCAAAAGCTCTTTGTGTAAGGTCTGTGAGAAGAGTGTTTGTGGAGTGCAGTGGTCCACACAGTAGGTCATAGTGGTATTCCACACAGTAGGTCATTATTGCATAATTGTCACTGGTTAGTCTTGGTAGACATGTGTTTCAGCTAAGTTAGCCACCACTTATTGTGTACTGTATTTCTTTCGTGACCGTCTCCATTGATGGTGCTGAAAGTCAGGTCCCACGTGGTAAAAATAGTTGGGGTAGCCTGCCTTTTTATTTGTGTTTTACTATTTATTGGCTATCTTTGCTGATTTGGAGGCCTGTGGTTAACCTAGCTTTTCAGGTTCTTCAATTTTTGAGGGTTTCACACATCGGCCAGTGGGGTTGTATGATGGCTTCTTCAGCATCAGTTTAGGAGTATTTTTATTCCTCCTAACATTTTTTTTTTTTTTTTTTTTTTTTTTTTTACTCTGTCTTCAAGAGGTGCTCCTGTATCTTCTGTGAGCATTTTTGTGTACTGGTGTGGGCTACGGGTGACTTGATGATAATGTTCAAGCAGACATTCGTGGCTTGCCCCAAACCTGAGTACAGTAGTATATATTTTTGGCTCCTCTCTAGGTTATTCTAGGAATGATTAGCATATTATAATTTTTGCATTAACCTATGTGATAAATTATGTGTATTTATTGATATACAGTACAGTAAGCCTCTCTACGTCGGACTGAATTGGGGGGAGGCCCAGTCTGTAGTGTCCAATTTTCTGAGAAGTCCGGAGTCCGACCTAGTGTCTGACCTGAAAGAGGAAAAATCCGACCTCACGAGAGGAGGTCTGAGTCAACCATGAAAACGGAGACTACCCTATTCATACCCTAGATTTGAATATATTTTTAATATTTTAATAAAGTATAATAGCACACTACAGTTTAGTGTATACATTAATAAAGTACAGTACAGTACACTAATACAGTTACAGTGGAGTAGTTTATATGATACAATATGTATTGTACATTACATTATAGTGCTGCACTGTAATGTACTGTAAACTTCCTTTAATTCGAATTGCAGTGGACCGGGACTCGTTCGGATTACCGGATTTTTTGGATTATCGGACTGTACCCCCCCCCCCCCATTTTTTGAAAACATAATGGGCATAATATATTCAATAATTATGACTAATAATGACTTAAACTCACCTTATATGAAGAGAAGTAATGTGTAGCATTGAAGACCTTGCCCCCAACCAGCCATTAGCTCCATAGCCCCATTTTAGTATTTTCACTATGTATTCACTCATCTAAAACTCAAATTTAATCACTTCACTGTACTTAAAAGTAATCTTAAGCTCAATAAAAATAACTTCACTGTACTTAACCCTTCCTCTCCTAGCAGCATTTATAGAGGTTGATAGGCCTATCTGGGCGATCTGGCCAAAAAAATTTGTATGTAAACATAGGCCTATTTTTTTTATTTTACCTGCTATAGAATTCACACAAATCTCAAAATGTAGCCCTTACTTGTATCTGTAGACTGGCGTTGAGTAGAGCTCTCTAGGTAAACTGGTTCAGTTGTGATGACGATTTCCATGGAGAGAATTTTTCCGCGGATTTAGCAATATCGGACAGTTAGAACCACTAATTTTCGCTCTAACTAGCAATGGCGGACAAGGTCGGACTTCTTCTTGCCGAGGCTTGGCATCACTCCGATCGGCTTTGTAAACAAACTTTTCGCCGCGCAGCTTTCAAAACACGCTTAATAGGCTTTCAAGCTTACGGATTTTAAAAGGACACCCGGGCTCCGGGCCTTCGCAAGGTGGGTTATTTTAAAATGCTGCCCGGCAGAAAAGGTTAAAGACTATATTTTTTATTTGTTTTTATTTTTTAGTTCCTTATCTTTAAATTAATGCTACTAAATTCACTGGACAGTACTAATCAAGAGCCATAGCCTCAACCTCAGCTGGCTTCTCTGAGGGTTTCCAGCCTTCAAAATCTGCAGGTACTGAAGGGGGGACTTGGGCTGGAGCTACCACAGTGCTGGCTGGGGCTACCACAGTGATAGCTGGGGCTACCACAGTGCTGGCTGGGGCTACCACAGTGATACCACAGTGCTAGCTGGGGCTACCACAGTGCTGGCTGGGGCTACCACAGGGCTGGCTGGGGCTACCACAGGGCTGGCTGGGGCAACCACAGGGCTGGCTGGTGCTACCACATTGCTGGCTGGGGCTACCACAGGGCTGGCTGGGGCTAGCACAGTGCTAGCTGGGGCTACCACAATGCTAGCTGGGGCTACCACAGTGCTGGCTAGGGCTACCACAGTGCTGGCTGGGGCTACCACAGTGCTGGCTGGGGCTACCGCAGTGCTGGCTGGGGCTACCACAGTGATAGCTGGGGCTACCACAGTGCTGGCTGGGGCTACCACAGTTCTGGCTGGGGCTACTACAGTGCTAGCTGGGGCTACCACAGTGCTAGCTGGGGCTACCACAGTGCTGGCTGGGGCTACCACAGTGATGGCCGGGGCTACCACAGTGCTGGCTGGGGCTACCACAGTGCTGGCTGGAGCTACCACAGTGATGGCTGGGGCTACCACAGGGCTGGCTGATGCTACCACAGTGCTAGCTGGGGCTACCACAGTGATAGCTGGGGCTACCACAGTGCTAGCTGGGGCTACCACAGTGCTAGCTGGGGCTACCACACTGCTGGATGGTGCTACCTCAGTGCTAGCTGGGGCTACCACAGTGCTGGCTGGTGATACCACAGGGCTGGCTGGTGATACCACAGGGCTGGCTGGGGCTACCACAGTGCTAGCTGGGGCTACCACAGTGCTAGCTGGGGCTACCACAGGGCTGGCAGGGGCTACCACAGTGATGGCTGGTGCTACCACAGTACTAGCTGGGTCTACCACAGTGCTAGCTGGGGCTACCACATTGCTTGCTGGGGCAATCACATTGCTTGCTGGGGCAACCACATTGCTTGCTGGGACAACCACATTGCTTGCTGGGGCAACCACATTGCTTGCTGGGGCAACCACATTGCTGGCTGGGGCAACCACATTGCTGGTTGGGGCAACCACAGTGCTGGTTGGGGCAACCACAGTGCTGGTTGGGGCAACCACAGTGCTGGTTGGGGCAACCACAGTGCTGGCCTGTGCTACCACATTGCTGGCCTGTGCTACCACATTGCTAGCTGGGGCTACCACAGGGCTGGCTGGGGCTACCTCAGGGCTGGCTGGGGCTACCACAGGGCTGGCTGGGGCTACCACAGTGCTGGCTGGGGCTACCACAGTGCTAGCTGGGGCTACCACAGTGCTAGCTGGGGCTACCACAGTGCTAGCTGGGGCTACCACAGTGCTAGCTGGGGCTACCACAGTGCTAGCTGGGGCTACCACAGTGCTAGCTGGGGCTACCACAGTGCTAGCTGGGGCTACCACAGTGCTAGCTGGGGCTACCACAGTGCTAGCTGGGGCTACCACAGTGCTAGCTGGGGCTACCACAGTGCTAGCTGGGGCTACCACAGTGCTAGCTGGGGCTACCACAGTGCTAGCTGGGGCTACCACAGTGCTAGCTGGGGCTACCACAGTGCTAGCTGGGGCTACCACAGTGCTAGCTGGGGCTACCACAGTGCTAGCTGGGGCTACCACAGTGCTAGCTGGGGCTACCACAGTGCTAGCTGGGGCTACCACAGTGCTAGCTGGGGCTACCACAGTGCTAGCTGGGGCTACCACAGTGCTAGCTGGGGCTACCACAGTGCTAGCTGGGGCTACCACAGTGCTAGCTGGGGCTACCACAGTGCTAGCTGGGGCTACCACAGTGCTAGCTGGGGCTACCACAGTGCTAGCTGGGGCTACCACAGTGCTAGCTGGGGCTACCACAGTGCTAGCTGGGGCTACCAC
>JBAKBP010036506.1:0-18324 GCA_037953745.1 Lithodes maja | reverse complement strand
CCCCCTTTCAAATATAATGTGTATATTTTTCGGGAAAAAATATCCTGGCCGAAGGCCAGTTGCTCATAGATTGCAGGCTAGCTATAGCTTGCCAAGAAATAGTGGACACGTGAATGGGGATAAACGTCTTAAAATTACCAATACAATGTGGCGAAGCACCTTAAAGTAATGGGGTGAAACATGAGGGTGGATTAATACAAATAATAATAATAATAATAATAATAAACCTTGGCTTATGTGCATTTGAGGTTGCCCAGTGGTATGCCGGTAAAGGTCAGGGAAGAGGAGGGGTGGTGTCCAGGGCAACTATACTACCTGTATACTCTATAAGCTATACTACCTGTATACTCTATAAGCTATAAGTAGGCGGGAAATCATGGCCTCTATCCTCAGTAACTTAAAAAGGGCTAGAGCAAATTGGCTGTAAATTTGCACATATGTTCCTACACTGACGCTGCCCAAATGGTAGACATCTTAGCTTGATTACTCTAGTAGTTTTTTAGTTACAGAGGTTAGAGGTCATAATTTCTAGGGTGTGTTGTTTTAGTTACAGAGGTTAGAGGTCATAATTTAGTTACAGAGGTTAGAGGTCATAATTTAGTTACAGAGGTTAGAGGTCATAATTTCTAGGGTGTGTTGTTTTTGGCGTTATATAATTATGAAACGTTTGTATGTGTGGGTGATTTCGAGGGCAGCAGCTATATTTTACTCGGTTTCTTCTCCGCTGGCGATAAATTGAGTCCCTTAGCAGCTAATTTCTCGATAAGTATTAAACAAATATGAAACTAGTATATATTTCTGCATCATATTAAGACCAGGTTTATATAATTAGCACCATATCTCACTACTCAATCTTCAAAATAAGTGGGAGATCTTGATGGGAACTTTACAATTTATCCCCTAGCAGCTAATTTCTCCATACTGAGTGGTAAAATATTAAACTACTATATCTCTGCATCATATTAAGACCAAGGTTATGGAATTTGCACCATATTTCACTACAAAATCTTCAAAATAACTGGGAGATCTTGATGGGAACTTTGCAATTTTCCGTCAGTTGAAAAGAAAGCGTATTAGTTCTGTTGTTATTGGCGTTATACATGAAACGTTTGTATAATTATAATATGTGGGTGTTGGAGAAGGTGGTGTGCTTGTGGCTTAAGCATGTAATGTTATGTTTATGCGGATGTTATACAGAAACGTTTTTGTATGCAGGTGATGGGGAAGGTGATGTGTTTGTGGTTTAGGCATGTGAGATGTTAAGGGCAGCTATACTAGGGTGCGTTGTTGTTGGCGTTATACTTGAAACGTTTGTATGCGTGGGTGATGTTTAGGGCAGCTATACTAGGGTGCGTTGTTGTTGGCGTTATACTTGAAACGTTTGTATGTGTGGGTGATGTTTAGGGCAGCTATACTAGGGTTTTTTGTTGTTGGCGTTATACTTGAAACGTTTGTATGTGTGGGTGATGTTTAGGGCAGCTATACTAGGGTTTTTTGTTGTTGGCGTTATACTTGAAACGTTTGTATGTGTGGGTGATGTTTAGGGCAGCTATAGTAGGGTGCGTTGTTGTTGGCGTTATACTTGAAACGTTTGTATGTGTGGGTGATGTTTAGGGCAGCTATACTAGGGCTTGTTGTTACTGACGTTATACATGGAACGTTTTTATATGTGGGTGGTGTCTAGGGCAGCTATACTAGGGCTTGTTGTTGTTATTGGTGTTATAAACATTTGTATGCGTTGGTGATAAATAAAGGTGGTGTATGTATGGCTCAAGAATGCGAGATGTCTAGGGCAGCTAGGGTTTGTTTTTATTGGCGTTATACACGACACGTTTTTATAGGTTTGGTTGATGGAAAAGGTGGTGGGTTTGTGGTTCAGGAATGTTTTGTTAAGTTTATTGGCGTTACACATGGAACGGTTTTTTATGTGTGAGTGATGGAAAAGGTGGTGTGTGTGTGTGTGTGTGGTTCGTAATTGTAATTTAGGAGGAACTGATCTTCGGCCGTGATTTTCTTCTACCAACAAATGTACACATCTACTAGAAGAGGGTCTTGGTGGGGTGGGGGTGGGGGGTGGGGTATTTATTGCGTTTGATGGGGGACTAGGGAGGATAATACAAACCTCCCCTTTCATTATTCTTGCCTCCTCCTGAAGACGAGAGGACCCGATATGAGACGGTCTTGTTATCATACCCATCACATTACAAAGTATTTTATATGTATCTTCACTTTGTAGTTCCTTATATGCCTGTTTTCCATCATTAATATTACATTACTGTAATCGTTTATATTTGAATGTATGTGTATTGTTTATTTTCTGCTTATAACACTTAATTAAAGACACTTCAACCTCCATTTACAGACTTATCAGACTCTCGTGACTGCCTCAGAGACTGCAGACAAGATCCTTAAGGGGAGATGGTTCGTATTTATGGTCCCCCTTCTTCCTGCTATTTATCCCCATTAATTTTCAGATTGTAAGACGTTCGGCCCATTAGTTTGGTGATTTTAAGACCTTTTGACCCATTTTTTGTCAATATTAAGACTTTTGGTGTCATTTAGGTGACGATTTTTCCTGGCGAGCGATAGCGAGCCTGTAATATAAGAGAAACCGGCCGAAGTCTGGCACATTATTTCATCGAAAAATGTACAAATTTATCTTGAAGGTGGGTCTTGGACGAGTCTTTGTTAAGCTTGATGCAGGTCTAGGGAGGAAACTAATAAAATAATACAAACAAAAAATACATAAATGAGCAAATACATGCGCATATCCCCTCTTAAGAAGTTACTTGAAAATGGAGCGAAGTACAGTACCGGTACTGTATAAATACTGTATAATTACTGTTAATAATTATAACCGCATCGGAGGCCGTTTATGGATCAAGTAACCTATTGCCGTTTCCTCGTTTCATAAATTCCTCTTCATATAGGCAATAATTATGAGGCGATAATTGTGTGTTGGCTGATGTTTTTGTTCAGGGGTTGTAGAGATTATGATAACCTCTGCTATAATTCAGGTTGTTGTTTTCTGGTTCAGACCACTGTATCCTATTGAAATAATTGTTTAATTGGCAAGGTAATTTAATCCAGGTTTATATATATATATATATATAAAGAGAGAGAGAGAGAGAGAGAGAGAGAGAGAGAGAGAGAGAGAGAGATTGCAATACATAATAAACATTCCAATATTGACTTTTATGGAAATAATTGGTAAAAATTATACTATACTAAATCCTCAATAAATATACTATACTAAATCCTCAATAAATATACTATACTAAATCCTCAATAAATATACTATACTAAATCCTCAATAAATATACTATATTAAATCCTCAATAAATATGCTATACTAAATCCTCAATAAATATACTATATTAAATCCTCAATAAATATACTATATTAAATCCTCAATAAATATACTATATTAAATCCTCAATAAATATACTATATTAAATCCTCAATAAATATACTATACTAAATCCTCAATAAATATACTATATTAAATCCTCAATAAATATACTATATTAAATCCTCAATAAATATACTATACTAAATCCTCAATAAATATACTATATTAAATCCTCAATAAATATACTATATTAAATCCTCAATAAATATACTATATTAAATCCTCAATAAATATACTATATTAAATCCTCAATAAATATACTATACTAAATCCTCTATAAATATACTATATTAAATCCTCAATAAATATACTATATAAATCCTCAATAAATATACTATATAAATCCTCAATAAATATACTATATTAAATCCTCAATAAATCATAAAGACTTGTAAGGATAATCTGCCTCATTATCTGAACTCCATGGCTAATATTGGCTACAGGGAAGCCAGAGTGATATGACTAATGACCAATTCACCTTTAAGGGGGGATGGCCCGGTTTTCTGGTCCCCTTTCTTCATGTTTTGCCCCATTAGTTTTGAGATTATAAGACGTTTGCCCCATTAGTTTGGCGATACTTAGACCTTTCGCCCTATTTCTTTGTCAATATTAAGACTGTTCGTGTCATTTAGGTGTCGACTTTTTTCTTGGGGCGGGGCATTTTTCTATCGAAAAATTTAAATTTGTATCTTGGGAGGGTCTTGACCGGGTTTTTTTTTTTTTTTTTTTTTTTTTTTTTTTTTTTTTTTTTTTTTTTAGCTTGATGTAGGTCTAGGGAGGAAACTAAATAAATAATAAATAGATCCATATATGAGCAAATCAAAACGGCCCATCTCCCCTTAAGGGGAGATATTTAGTTTGTTCCCTACGTTTTCATCAAGCTTAAAATTACACTCCCTAGACCCCCTTTCAAGATAAATTTGTACATTTTTCGGTAGAAAATTTCCCGGCCGGAGGCCGGTTGCTCTTAAATTACAGGCTCGCTATCGCTCGCCAGGAAAAAATCGACACCTTAACGGCACGAAAGGTCTTAAAATTGACATAAATGGGGCAAAATGACTTAAAATGTCAAAACTACAAGGGCGAACGTCTTAAAATCTCAAAAGCAATGGGGCTAAAAATGAGGGAGAAACGGATCCAGAAAAAAATCTCTCAAGTGGAAATCTCCCCTTAACACAAGAATGCCCCAGTACAGTCACACCCCAAAATCCATGACCAGGGACTCTCTGCAGATGATGGGCTTAAGGGGAGATATCCACTTGAGAGAGTTTTTTCTTGACTCCTTTCTCCCTCATGTTTAGCCCCATTGCTTTTCTAATTTTAAGACGTTCGCCCCAATATTTTGACGATTTTATGAACTTTCGACCCATTTCTGTCAATTTTAAGACCTTTCGTGCCATGTAGGTGTCGATTTTATCCTGGCGAGCGATAGCGAGCCTGTAATATAAGAGGAACCGGCTTTCAGCCGGGACATTTTTCTACCGAAAAATGTACAAATTTATCTTGAAAGGGGGTCTAGGGGGAGTAATTTTAAGCTTGATGGAAGTCTAGGGAATCAACTAAAAATATCCCCTTAAGAAAGAAATAAATAAATATAAAAAAAAACAAAAAAAAACACTGCACAATAAAACACAATCAATGCTCATCCTAAGTGACCCTTGATGAGAAAGCAGCTTGATGATATAATATTATTAAAGCACTACACATCACAGGTCTGGGTGTAAACAGAGTCAAGGACTTAGGCGGGGTAGGTTTTTTTTTTTTTTTTTTTTTTTTTTTTTTTTTTGGGGACTTCCATCATGCTTAACAATGCATCCCCTAGACACCCTTTCAAAATTACAGGCTCGCTATCGCTCACCAGGAAAAAATTTACCCCTAAAATGGCACGAAAGGTGTTAATATTGACAAAGAAATTAGGCAAAAGGTCTCAAAATCGCAAAAAATAATGGAACGGACGTCTTAAATGTTCCAAACTATTATGCTAAACATGAGGGAGAAGGGGGGGTGGGGGGATTCAGACAATGCGACTACCTCCCCCTTAAAGACATGACGGTACACTCGGAGGCCATAGTCTCTAACCCAAGCATAAATATTCCTGAAATTCATTATTTTTTTCTAATTATGGAAGTATATCTCTCTGGAAACTATTTTATGCATGAAGGAATACCCTGTTCTTAAGGGGAGGAAGACCGTTTTTCTGGATCCCCTTCTCCCTAAGGTTTAGCCCCACTAGTTTTGAGATTATAAGACGTTCGGCCCATTAGTTTGGCGATTTTAACACCTTTCGCCCCATTTCGTGGTCAATTTTAAGACCTTTCGTGCCATTTAGGTATCTATTATTTCCTGGCGAGCGATAGCGAGCCTTCAATTTTAAGAGGAACCGGCCTTCGGCCGGCACATTTTTCTACCAAAAAATTTACAAATTTACCTTGAAGGGGGATCTAGGGGGTGTTGTTCTAAGCTTGATGGAGGTCTAAGGAGGAAACTACAAAAACATATATGAATAAATGAATTAATTAACCAAACAAACGGTCAGTGTCCCCTTAACATTTAGCATTCATTACAAACCCAAATGTACTTGAATAAACTAATAAAAACATATGGTCCTCCTGGGATTCGAACTCGGGACACCACACCCAGAACATAAGCATCTAAACCATTATACCACCAAACTATATACACTAGTTATTGAACAGAAAGTTCTATCCATAAATCATTCCAGATAGTTATATTTACATAATTAAAAACGGGGGATCCACGAATTGTTATGAGTAGGTTAGAGACTATGGTATCAGAGTGTACAGTCGCGCTAATAAGTCATGGCCCAGCTGTTATTACGTTTGGCTTGCTCTGTGCTGTATTAATGTCTGTCAGATGTTGAATAGGGTAGGTAAGTGTAGGAACATGTTTGTATATTTCACTCGATATGAAGAAATGAAGCTTAGATATTGCTGATACCAATGATTAATCAAAACATACTTGGAGCCGAGACATGACTTATTAGCGCGACTGTACATTGGTAAATTCCCCCGTGAAGTTAACCCTGGAGGAAGAAGAGAGGTTACGGTGATAATAACAGTAATGATAACACAGTGGTAATAATAACACAAGGATACTAAAACACACCTTGTACAGTGGCGCTAATAAGTGATGTCGCGTATATTTCGATCTATAATTCATATCGGCACTATCTAAGCTTTAATTCATCGTTTCGAGTGAGATATACAAACATGTTCCTCTATTTACACACCCTATTCAACATCTGACAGACATTAATACAGCACACAGTGAGCACAACGTAATAACAGCGGAGACACGACTTATTTGGCCAACTGTACTGCAACGTCTTAAGGGGGGTCACTTGCTTTTTTCTATTTCTCTCCTTTTCTCTCTTTCTCTGGCTTTATCCATTCGGCCCCATTCAGCCAACTGTTTTAAGACTTTTATCCCCATTCAGGTGTTGATTTCTTCCTGGCGAGCGATAGCGAGCCAGTATTGTATGGAGAAATCCGGCTTCGCCGGAGACATTTTTCAATCGAAAAATGTACACATTTAGCTTGTCAAAACAAAAAAATATATATATGCTGGCTCGCTACCGCTCGCCAGGAAAATATTGACACCTGGATGGGGGTAAACGTCTTAAAACAGTAGGCTGAATGGGGCCGAATAAATACAAGCCAAAGAGAGAGGGAGAGAAAGATAAAAAAAGCGAGGTGGGGTGGCTTAAGGTGTAATTACTGTAGCTTGGTGGTGGGGAACTAGTTTAAGGTGTAATTACTGTAGCTTGGTGGTGGGGAACTAGTTTAAGGTGTAATTACTGTAGCTTGGTGGTGGGGAACTAGTTTTTGTGTAGTTTTATTTCACCTGGACTTCATATTCGTGTTAATAAGGGAGCCCACCTCGTGTGTGGCAGAGTGGTCTTGCCACTGGACTGGTAATCCAATGGACCCGGGTTCGAATCCCAATATGTCAATGGGAAGATATTATTGGGATGCAATTTGTGCTGTACCTAGTTTCAGTGCATTACCACAGCACACCGAAATGCCAAAACAAAAATACCCTCATTGTTCCCTGATTAAATAACACTGTATGAATATTCTCATATTCAAAATATGCTACAGGGGGGCAATGCCTAGTGATTTAATTGCTCAATAGGTGGCGTTCTGAGAGTGAGGGTCCGAGTCTGAGGAGTGAGACTGTGAGGCGCAGAGGCGAAGCAGCTTAAGAGATGGAGTTGGGTTCGAGCCGTGAATGGGTGCTTAGCATGTCTCACTCCCTAGACTGGAACAAGACCTCACGGACCTCACCGTGTTCAGCGGTAGAGTGTAAAGGCTATCAGCCTATGCCCGAGAGGGAGTAGTTGGAATATAGAAAAACAAAGAATCCAGGTGTCAATATTTTCCTGGCGAGTGGTAGCGAGCCAACATATATATGTTTTTGTTTTGACAGCAAGTTAAATTTGTAAATTTTTTGATAGAAAAATTTCTCCGGCGAAGCCGGATTTCTCCATACAATACTAGCTCGCTATCGCTCGCCAGGAAGAAATCGACACCTGGATGGGGATAAACGTCTTAAAACAGTTGGCTGAATGGGGCCAAATGGATACAAGCCAGGGAAAGAGAGAAAAGGAGAGAGATAAACAAAAATCCGGTGACCCCCCCTTAACCCATTATGTACCGGAGACGTCTTTTGTGTTCTATTCTTGCTGTAGTTAGAGGATTGTGTGCAGGTTAAGGGGGGATGGTTCACTATTCTTGCTGTAGTTAGAGGATTGTGTGCAGGTTAAGGGGGGATGGTTCACTATTCTTGCTGTAGTTAGAGGATTGTGTGCAGTTTAAGGGGGGATGGTTCACTATTCTTGCTGTAGTTAGAAGATTGTGTGCAGTTTAAGGGGGGATGGTTCACTATTCTTGCTGTAGTTAGAGGATTGTGTGCAGTTTAAGGGGGGATGGTTCACTATTCTTGCTGTAGTTAGAAGATTGTGTGCAGTTTAAGGGGGGATGGTTCACTATTCTTGCTGTAGTTAGAGGATTGTGTGCAGTTTAAGGGGGGATGGTTCACTTTTTGGGCAATTTTTGCATGTATTAATTAGTTTTCTAGTTTCCTCCCTAGACCTCCATCAATTTAAAAATAAAACATCCATTAGATCCCCCTTCTAGATTAATTTGTAAATTTTTCGGTAGAAAAATTTCCCGGCCAAAGGCCGATTCTTCCAACATTACAGGCTCACTATCGTTCGCCAGGGGGAAAATCGACATCTGAATAGCACGAAAGGTCTAAATATTGACGAAGAAATGAGGCGAAAGGTCTTAAAATCGACTAACTAATGTGGCAAACATCTTAAAATATGAAAACAAATGGGGCTGAACATGAGGGAGAAAGTGGTCCAGAAACCCGGCCCATAAGGACCTGTGCTAGTAAAAAGGTTAGGTGAGAATGTTCGAAGCCGGATTATTGGCAGGAGGCCATTTTTAAGGGGGGATGGGATGGTTTTCTGGACCACTTTCTCCCTCATGTTTAGCCCCATTAGTTTTCAGATGTTAAGATGTTTGCCCCATTAGTTAGTCGATTTGAAGACCTTTCGCCTCATTTCTTCGTCAATATTTAGACCTTTCATGCTATTTATGTGTCGATTTTTTCCCCTGGCGAACGATAGTGAGGCTGTTATGTTGGAAGAACCGGCCTTTGGCCGGGAAATTTTTCTACCGAAAAATGTACAAATTAATCTAGAAGGGGGATCTAATGGATGTTTTTTTAAATTTGATATAGGTCTAGGGAGTAAGCTAGAAAAATTAAAAAATTATACATAAATGAGCAAATAAATAAGCCCGTCTCCCCTTAAGGTGAAGAAAATCGTCTAACTGTAGTCATACTATCGTGTAAAAGACGTCGCCGGTATGGTACGGAAGGGGTTAAGGTAGACTAGCTTTACAAGACTCTTCTCTCCCTCATGCTTAGCCTCAGTTTGACATTTGAAGAGATTTGTTCTATTTCTTAAAGGGGAGACTGGCCGTTTGTTTGGTCTATTAATTCATTTATTCATATATTGTTTTAGTTTCCTCCCTAGACCTCCATCAAGCTTAGAAGAAAAAAAAACCTAGACCCACCTTCAAGATAAATTTGTACATTTTCCTCTTAAAACTGCAGGCTCGCTATCGTTCGCCAGGAAAAAATCGACACCTAAATGGCACGAAAGGTCTTAAAATTGAAAACAATAGGGCGAAAGGTGTTAAAATCGCCAAACTAATGGGCCGAACGTCTAATAATATCAAAACTAGTGGGGCTAAATGTTAGGGAGAAGGGGGTCCAGAAAAACGGTCTGTCTCCCCTTAAGCAATTTTACGACGTTGTGTGTCATTTAGGTGTCATTTTTTTCGTCGATGGAGGAGGGGTGGGGGTCTTTGGGGTATTATTTGTTTAGTGTGATGGAGGTCTTGGGAGGAAACAAAAGAAAGTAGTAAATAAATAAATGAATGAACTAATGAAAACAAATCTGCCCTTAACCCATCCAATCCCAGCGATGGCTACCAGCCGTCAGTAGATAAGTCACTCCCCAGTCCCAGCGACGGCTGGGAACCGTCAGTAATGTACTTTCCTTGTAACTGCCTGTATCAGGCTGTGCCTGGTACGACGACCGTTTGAGCACTGCTCTCGATATGGCAACAGTTCTCAGCTTATATCCATCCCTCTGAAGGCTGAGAGAGCCAGCTAATCTTCCTTCATCTCTTGAGGTGGAAGGTTGTTCTATCTTGCCATTTTGGCCACATTGCTTGGGACTGGGGGGGACTTTTATTACTGTATCCTACAGTACAGTAGGGGTTAAGGTCGAGAGTCATATACTGGAGAGATAAACCAATGTCACACGAGCATTGCTAACCAGACGTAATACAAGTAATTTTAGAGGTAAATTATATCAGGATCAAGTTATCAACGTGGAAAGCGGGATATATTTTGCCTCCTTTTAATTACTTACGATTATTGTAAAGGTAAATTGTTTCAGGATCATGTTATCAATTTGATTAGAGGGATTTGTTTGGTATATATATACAGTTAGTTAGTTATGTAGAGCAGATTAACCAGACCACTGAGCCCCATACGGAACTCTCATAGGTCTGGCCCGAAGGATTAGATCAGATTACTGAAAGGAGCTTAAGGCGACGCAAAAAACGGACGATGGGGGGGAAGGAAAATGACTGAGAATCGGATAAAAGGTCAGTGAATGATTTAGTACCAAAACAAGCCGTACGCAGACGGGCAGTATCTGGGCAGTCAAAGACGTGGCGAACAGTTAGAGGGGAATGACAGGAGCAGGTAGGGGGCGGAGTGCGGGGAGTGGACATCAAATAACCGTGAGTCAGCCGGGAATGGCCTATCCTAAGTCTAGTTAGTAAAACTTCCTCACACCTGTGAGACCTGGAAGACGAGGGCCAAGGACGGACAGAAGGTTTGATTGCACGGAGTTTATTATTGCAGGGTAGAGGATCCCAATGAGATTGCCACGTGCAAAGAATAGAAGGCTTGAGTAAGGACAGCCAATCACCTAACGGAAGGTGGGGCTGGCGAGGGATCATTAAATTAGCATCCTTAGCCGCAGCATCGGCGTCTTCATTGCCACGGACACCAATGTGAGCAGGAATCCAATATAACTGGACCTGGAATCCACATAGGCTCATCTCGTGGAGAGCGTGTTGTATGGCTAAAACTATTACGTGGGAGGACGAATAAGCACGGAGCGCTTCGAGGGCACTACGAGAGTCACTGTAAATTATAAAGGGCTGTTGAGGGGTGTCACGTATAATGTCAATAGCGGATTGGATAGCTAAAAGTTCAGCAGTAAAGATAGAGGCTTGGGGCGGGAGAGAAAACTGAAGGAGCTTAGTAGAGGACACAGCAGCGAGGCCCACCCCAGAGTCAGTCTTAGACCCATCAGTGAAGATGGCAAAATGGGGGCCTTTACGACGTATGTGTTCGAGTGCGTGTTGACAGTGATGAATAGGGACAAAAGGATATCTCTTAGAGAGGAAGAAGAGGTGAGTGCAAACATTGGGGAGAGAGATAACCCATGGGGGGGAAGGGGAGACAACAGGCGGCGAAACAGCAATGTGAAAGTCAAGAGAGTTGAGGAGAATTGTAGCACGAATCGGAAAGGAGGGGGAAGATGGACATTGATCGGGAATGAAGATATCACTGAAAAGGGAATTAGTGGGAGAATCACTATGTTTAATGTTTAATGCACGGCGCATAGTAACTAAATCGCGATGGTGGGAGAGCGGGGGCTCGCCACTCTCAGCTAAGACGGAGGTATTTGGGGAGGAACGGAAAGCTCCAGTACAGAGATGCATACCCTGCGTATGAACAGGGTCCAACATCTTCAAAACGGAAGCAGAGGCAGACCCATAAATGGGGCAGCCGTAGTCGAGGATGGAAAGAACCACCGCCTTGTAGAGCATCAACATAGTGGTACGTCTGGCACCCCAAGTGGTATGGGATAGTTTTCTGAGGAGGTTGAGAGCACGAAGGCCTTTACCTTTAGTATACTGAACATGGTCTCTCCAGTTGAGATGTTGGTCAAAGATTACGCCTAAGAATTTAACACTGGGATAGAAAGAAATCTGAGAGGGTCCCATTCGAAACGATATTGACTGGCCACAGAGCCAGCGTTTGTCTCGAAAGAAGACTATTGCCTTAGTTTTCTCAGCCGAAAACTGAAAGCCAACTGAAGATGCCCAGGCGATCACACGTTGGATGGAGATGTTGAGTATACGTTGAGCATGTCTGAGGGTACGGGCAGTGCAATAGATGGTAAAATCATCAACGTACAGGCTGCCTTGGACTTCCGGCAGCAATTGTTGAATAACTTTATTTATGGCCGCGGCAAAAAGTTTGCTGCTGAGAACGCTGCCCTGGGGAACACCATTGACGAGTGGAAAGACATTAGAAAGAATTCCCTCCACTCGAGTCTGGAATGTTCGATCAGAAAGAAAGTTGGAAATAAAAAAAGGTAGATGGCCACGGGCACCACTATCATGAAGTAGTTGCAGGATGGGACGCCGCCACGTGGTATCATATGCCTTCTGGATGTCAAAGAAAACGGCGACGGTGATGGACTTACTTTCAAAGCCACGCTTGATATGAGATTCTAATAACGTAAGCGAGTCCAGAGTAGATCGATCTTGCTGAGAGCCAAATTGGGTCGGAGTGAGAATAGTGTTTTGACGGAGGAACCAAGTAAGTCTAGTATTGACCAATTTCTCCATTAATTTACAAAGACAACTGGTGAGGGATATTGGTTTATAACTCGAGGGCAAGCTCGGGTCTTTTCCAGGTTTTGCAATTGGGACGACAATAGCATGTTTCCATGAGGTAGGAAATTGATGACGGATCCACACCTGATTATAAAATTGCAAGAGGTAGGATTTAGCAAGGGGGGCTAAGTTAGTGAGTAAGGCAAAACTTATGTTATCTTGGCCAGGAGCGGAGTTAGGACAATTGGAGAGTACATGTTCAAATTCATCCATAGTAAAGCATGCATTATAATCAAAGGTGTCTGGTGAAGAGAAGTCGAGGGGGATCGACTCCATTTGAAGTTTATGGCGGCGGAAATTATCGTCTAACCTCTCATTACTGCTGACATGGGCAAGATGTTGACCCAAGAGTTTCGATATCTCAAGGGGATCGTGAACAGTACAGCCACCGTGTACCAAAGCATGGCGCGGAGGGGCAATGTGAAGGCTGTTAATATTCCTGAATTTATGCCAAACGCATGATATCGGGGTAGACGGGGAAATGGTGGAGACATAAGTTTTCCAGGATTCGGATCTACTACGGATGACTTCTCGACGGAATTTAGCTGATAGTCGATTGTAGTGAGGTTTGATGGCACATATATCCATCAATAACGAGATGGAATGGCATAGAAGGTCATCACGTAAAGGTAAGCGTGAACATAGAGAATTGTAACGTTTATTGAGACTATCGAGGCGGCGGCCTAATGCATGTTTACTTTTAGCAAGAGTGGATAAGGTGCTGTCCCACCAGGGGACTCGACGACGTAGGGGGGAAGAAGTCGTCTGGGGTATAGACTTAGTAGCTGCATTAGTAAAAAAAATTAACGAGGAATGAATGCGTTTCATCAGGATCCCGTAAGGGATTAAAAGGTGGGATTTGTCTGGTGTGGAGGACATTATGCGTCCCAGTCAGCTTTGTGGAAGTTATAGCGAGGGAGCGAAGGACATGGACGGAATTGCAAGTAAGACAGGATGACAGGAAAATGATCGCTTGAGAACATATCAACACAGACCCGCCACTCGAACTTATCAACAATTGCTGTGGAGCACAGGGTGACATCAACAGAGGAATAAGTATGATAGGAAGCAGAAAAGTAAGTGTGTGAGTCGGCCTCATTAAGGCAGCAAAGGTCAAGGTTCAGAAGCAAATGTTCAATCTGCGAACCGGCTGTATCAGGATTGGAGGAAGTAGGGTCCCATATAGGGCTATGGGCATTAAAGTCACCCAACAGTAAGATGGGAGAGGGTAGTGTAGAGAAAAACTGAGAAAGCAAGGAAAGGTCATAATTATAAGCAGGTTGGTTATAGATATTACAAATGGTAACAGAGTCACCATCGGGGATATGAAGAGTAAGGATAGAGTGCTGTAGGAAACTTGTATGAATGGGAAATAAGTCAAAAGTTACTCGATGATGGACATAAATTGCTGTGCCATATTCTCCATCAGGGGATAGAGAACAGCACGCAAGGTGGTAGTTGGTGATGGATTTATCATAATTTCCAATGTGTTGTAAACAAATACACATTGGATTATAGACACGGAGTAAACGCTGGATCTCGCCTAGTTGGACTCTAGATGAGAGACCATTACAATTCCATTGTAGTATATAGGGATTGAACAGGTTAAGTGAGAGACGTCAGGATACGTAAATTAACAGCACTGTTCGGCTGTTGGAGATGAAGAGGAACGGGTCTGGGAGGAGGGTCATGAGAAGGCAGGGAGTTTCGACGTGGACGGTGGGGAGACACATTAGAGCACAGGTCATGGAGGATAGTAGCTATCTTGGAGTGTGAAAGATCTGAACGTGAATTTATGTGAAAAGCGCATAAGCACAAAGAGTTATGAGAGGCGGTGTTATCAGGGGTTGGTAAACGTCGGTCACGGAGAAAGGAGCGTATCAACGCAGCAACAGTGGATTTAGTGCGGGTAGGCATCCGGCGATACTCACGCACAAAGCAGTCATGACAGCCGCAGTGGGGTGCATGGGAGCCCGAGGCGGTAGCATTGATAGGTGCGTGAGGTCGAGGACGAGTAGGCGGGGGGGACGCAGGCGTAGAGGGGGTGTGGAGTGAGGGAGGCTGGGACGGAGAACCCATATCAGAGCGGAAGATGCGAGAGCGAGGAGGGACACGTTGAGATTTGGGAGGCATAGGTCGGGCTGTGAGGGTTTTACGTTTTACGGAGGGAGATTGACGATCTGAGGAGGGAGAATGTAGAGCATCAGATCGGCGTTTACTGGTGGAGGGGGTAGAATCCATGACATCGTCAACATCGGTAGAGGGAGCCGGGGCAAGAGGCAAGGATTGAAAATCAGTTACGGGTGAAGGGGACGCGGATGCTTTTGGGGTGGAGGCTTCATGAACAGGGGGAGGGGTATTCAGTGCATGAAATCAGTTGGAGAGGGGAACAGTGGCTGGACTAGAAAGGGGTGAATCCAACACAGCATCACTGTCCTCATGTCGTCGACTACCGGGAGAAACATCAGTTGTAGGTGCACGAAGTCTAGCACTGTAAGTCATATCTCTAGAGGGATCTTTAACATCTCTTACTCTCAGTTCTTGCTTAGCTTCTCTGACAGACATGCCTGACCGACTAATGAGAAGCTTTAACTCAGCATTGTACATGTAGAACACACATTGCTTTGAGCGAGCTTGGTGTTCAAGGCCACAGTTAACACACTTTGGAGTGCCACAATTCCAACGGGTAGCATGTTTAACGGAGCTACAGAAGGCACACACCCGAACCTTCTTACACCTACCAGCTGAGTGACCAAAGGTGGAACAGTTTGTACATTGTAACGGTTTGGGGACATAAGGTCGTACTTCACGCCATTGTCCTTCGATCCTGACGTCTCGTGGGAGGGAACGTCCACTAAACTTAATGCGAGCTATGCGGAGAGGATGAGAAGGAGTGGATTTGTTTGGGATACTATACAAATCAACGTCGTGCACATTTGGATAACGCAAGCGCAACGACGACAGGAGGGTCGACTTATCAGGAAGTCCGTCATGGTCATAAGTTGAGGGTAGAACAACAGTACCGAGGATGTAGTTGAGGTCGTTATGTTTCGTGACAGTAACAGGGATATCGTCCAAGGTAGTAAGAGATAGGTATGTCTCAGATTGGGCATGAGTAGTGGTTGCCACAATCCAATCATTATTACCAGTCTCACGGAACGATAAGTCCGAAGTTGCATGCGGCGAGAGGAGGAGGTTCTCTAACTTAGCCCCCGAGATGTAGGAAGCCGGTCGTATGACGAGGAAATGCGGCCAGTCATCATCGCCAAAAAGTGAATCGAAGTGACGCCGAGGTTTCCGCCGATGTTGGGGGCCGGAATGAGGCATGTGAGGCTCCAGAGTTGCAACGAGTGAGGTGAAGGTAGTGGCTGAACTAACAATCGGCTGAAATGGTGGAGAAACAGTGTCGATGGGAGGTGAAGGGTCACCAACACTGGTGTCACTCTGCAGGTGGTCAGTGGAAACTGTAAGTCGGTTAACGGGTAGTGCTGAGGAGCAGGGCGTGTCA
Source organism: Lithodes maja (assembly GCA_037953745.1). Taxonomy (NCBI): domain Eukaryota; kingdom Metazoa; phylum Arthropoda; class Malacostraca; order Decapoda; family Lithodidae; genus Lithodes; species Lithodes maja. The sequence goes on along the minus strand of JBAKBP010036506.1, from coordinate 2,099 downwards.
AGAGAACCCGGCATGCCAAGGTCTATGGTTTGAACAGGAGACTCAACACAAGGAGGGTCTCTCTTATCTTGGGAGAGGGGAGGGACATTTAAATCATGAGCGGCAGGTGTAGTTGAGCTCTGTGGAGAGTCGATATGAACAGGGGCCATTGTAGGGTCCACAGATGGAGGATGGGAATCCTTAGTCGTAGAAGCAGGTAATTTAGTATCAGAGCGTGAGAGAGCATCAGACTCGGAACAACTCGGAGGGGAGGTGTCCAAGGTGGTAGACTCAGAGGGCAGAGGAAGGTCAGATGGAGAGTCCAGGGGAATGCAAAGGTCAAGTACCGGGGGCACCAAAGCTGGATCCAGGGGAGGAGGTTTGCATGGCTGATCCATGATGACCCTAGTTGTTTTTACTATTCTATTTTCATTTTATCGGAAATCAAAAAAGAAAGAAAAACATAACCGAGGGGAAAAAAAAGAAAGAAAAAGAAGAAGAAAAATAGGAAACAAAACAATAAATAAAGAACATACCAGAAGGGCCTCCGTCGTGAGTCAGGGAGCCCCAGCCTCTACACCGGTGGCGCAAACAGGGGCAGGTCTCCAGGGGGCTCATCCTCATACCCTACCCCCCTAGACTTTTTTTTTTTTTTTTTTTTTTTTTTTTTTTTTTTCTCTCCAACTTACTTCCTCTCGGGCATAGGCTGAGAGCCTTAACAATCACCGCTTTACAATGAACAGTGAAGCCCGTGAGGTCTTGTTCCAGTCTAGGGAGTGAGACATGTGAAGCACGCAGAGTACAACGAGCACCTGCCATCTTGCCTTCACATGAGGCACGGTGCTCACTCCTGGCCCGAAACGACCCCATCTCTGAAGCCACCTCGTTCCCGTGCTTCACAGTCTCACCCCCTACACTCGGACTCTCACACTTACACACACACAACGCCACCTGTTGAGCAGATAACTCACCAGGCATTGCACCCCTATAGCATATTTTGAATATGGGAATATTCATACAGTGCTATTTAATCAGGGAACAATGAGGGTATTTTATTGACGTTTCGGTGGGCTTGTGGTAATGCACTGATACTAGGTACAGCACAAATTCCATCCCAATAATATCTTCCCATTGATACATCGGGATTTGAACCCGGGACCTTTGGATTACCAGGCCAGTGGCAAGACCACTCCACCACACCTCCCCACCACCACCACACTAGGGTGGATAGCACCAAAACGCACAGAAAGGCCAAGCTTAGGCAAAACCGCTATACTGGGACCGAGGGCAAAGTTAATTGCAATCATCCCCAATCTGTGCGTAATGGAGTCTATATATATATATATATTTACTGTAGATACAGTATATCGTGTGTTTTCTTTTGTTTTGTTTTTTAATTATACTGACTACACGAATTCGTGAATAACTAATTTTCCTACATTCGTATAACAGTATAGGTCAGGTGTTACGTACCCTGTACAGTTGACCAAATAAGTAGTTTAAGTAGTGTCGCCGCTGTCATTACGTTTAGCTCTATGTGCTCTATCAATGTCGGTAGGATTTTGATTAGGATGTGTATATACAGTATAGGAACAAGTTTGATTAGGATGTGTATATACAGTATAGGAACAAGTTTGATTAGGATGTGTATATACAGTATAGGAACAAGTTTGATTAGGATGTGTATATACAGTATAGGAACAAGTTTGATTAGGATGTGTATATACAGTATAGGAACAAGTTTGATTAGGATGTGTATATACAGTATAGGAACAAGTTTGATTAGGATGTGTATATACAGTATAGGAACAAGTTTGATTAGGATGTGTATATACAGTATAGGAACAAGTTTGATTAGGATGTGTATATACAGTATAGGAACAAGTTTGATTAGGATGTGTATATACAGTATAGGAACAAGTTTGATTAGGATGTGTATATACAGTATAGGAACAAGTTTGATTAGGATGTGTATATACAGTATAGGAACAAGTTTGATTAGGATGTGTATATACAGTATAGGAACAAGTTTGATTAGGATGTGTATATACAGTATAGGAACAAGTTTGATTAGGATGTGTATTGAAGTTTGTGTTTGTGGTGTTTGGGTTTTTGGGGTG